>DWQT01001578.1:0-16294 GCA_018244895.1 Myscelus amystis hages
TTCTATATAAGATTTAACTATTATATATTATATGATTTATTATATACCACATGTAAAGAATATTGTCCTCTATAATTATTATAATGAATGCAAGTATCATTTGAAGCACAGGAAATGAAATAATAAAAAACAAATTTTTGCGGTACCTTAGACTTTGAATGTTCAATCGCGCACACACTTGACCTTGTGAAACTCTTGAAACAAATCATTTAGAAAGCCAGAAAGTTTTGTACAAATATTCAGCTTATTCCATTTCATTCGGAGGTGAAACCCCGTAAGATGACTGGACTAATTATTATGGTATCGCTAATACGTATTGTACATCAATCAAGATTACGCAACTGGTACGTGCCCGCCGCCGTCTCTGGAGGGGGAGGTGAGAGGGGGGGGGGACCCCCCTTTTGCGCAATTCCATCGGGAGTACCATTTGTTTCAATTACCACTACGGTCTATTATGCAGAGTAAATATGAAAATGACAGATGACTGGTAGTAGAGTCACGTAAACGCCTCGCTGCCAGAGGGCGGTAAGTGAGATTTTATTTAATTAAATCAATGGGACCCCATTATTATTATTATTATTAGCTGCTGTTTTTCTCATGGGGGTTTTTTTCGTCGCTCCTCATTCGGATGGCCGAGGAGTGGAAGCGTGTGTTTACCGCAAATAATAATGAAGAACTTTTAAACGTACAATGAATAGGCATCTCATTATGCGTTGAAAGGCATCTAATGGGCAGGCGTGCTGCTTCACACGCCATATCGCTTGCCCACGGGCGAGATTGTGGTGCTATGCTAGTTTGTTTCGAATTTCAACAAAAAATCAAGTTTCATTTTAAACAACGTATCATCAGATTTCTTATATCTTTAACAACATATTAATGTTAAAAAACTCGATTTGATATTAATTCAAACGCGCATTTTCTATGCATACCTTAATTTTATGATATCGCGACAAGATACAACACTTCCTCATTTCGACACATAATTATTACCGACACGTTCCTAATACAGACACGTGCGTGACTGTTGCTCGCAAAACGTAAAGTAGGTACACTCGTGCTACGTAATGTGTCTACGTGTTTCGTAAGTCGACATTTAAATAACACTTGTGTTTTGTTTTTTCGTTACCGAGTTACGAGTACGCCATGTTGATGGATTTCTGATACATTTCTTTTTAATTTTCTATATCGAAAGAATGATCTTATGGTTGTGACTGTACTTATTTATTGTAATTTTGAAATTTTGTTGTAACCGAAGCTAATGTCCTTAATCATAGTACAGTCGAGGGCAGCGTATTTAGTAAAAAAGTTGGTATAAAAAACAATGACTTAATAATTTGTGTAGGTACTGTCAAGAACAAAACCGTCAGTCGCAAGGAAGCGGCGTAGAGTGGAAGTGCAACGTTGACATGGTACCCGAGACGGTACAATGGACGCACGAATCAAAGGCGCGCTGTATGATTCTGAAGCGGCTCGCTCGAGAGTCGCCTTTTAGCTGGCGTTCGACATATTTTTAAAACACACTCACCCACATACATACATACCCCTTCGAGAGAAGGTTACTCCCGTCTCTAATGATGTTTGAAAGTGATCAAGAGACTATCGTAATGTTTCATTAAATGCTTTCAATGAGCCGTCTAAGAGGGAATGGTTGGTTAGGGTACCAGATGTGTCAATGGAGTGATTGAGCTTCTACATAGTTGAACAACAACTCGGACTACTTAAAAAGGACACAGTAATAGGAGAGGCAGAAAGAGGAAGAATGTGGGATCCTCAAGGACGTTCAAAAATTGATCAAAGACAAAGACAGTTATTTGCACAGATATGAATACATTTAAAGATATTACATAATTTGTTCAATCCATATTTTGCCTTTTACGTCGTAAAAATTATAACGTTTTTTTTACATTCAGTGTCTGTTATTTCATTTGCGCATTCCTCGTTGATTAAAATTTACTTTTTCAAAGTTCGCGTCTCAAGAACCGTATCAGACACAGCTTATTAACCGTAATACAGTAATGCGAACCTCGCACGAGCTCTGCACACTATGTAATCCCAGTGCACTGGTACGCAGCAATCCGAACGCTGTTCCAGAAAGTTCAACAGCCTCGAACACATTGTCAAACGCTGTGTAAAGTTTCTTAAAAGCTTCGCGAGCGAGAGACTTCGAGCGTCCGTACGAGTGACTGAATCCGTAGCAATTTCGCTCGCGCAGAAGACCATTTTATTATAATTTAATCTCGTCGTTTCCGGCGGAAAGGTTTTTTAATATTTCGGACCGGCATCAAAGGACGTAGCCGTACAGAATGTCCTTTAGCCGTCGGCTTAATTGCGCGACAGTCACCAGTAGTGGCCATCGCGTCTATTTCGTAATTCCCCCGATATTGTCGTGGAGCCTTCATTACCGCCGGCTACGTAGTAGCGCTACGCTTTCAATCTCGTTGCGGCATGTAACTAAAGTGATCCAGTTTTGATGTACACTTTTTTTTTCAACAATTTTTTTCTTTCAACTTTTCGAATATTTCATTTCAACGGGATCTAGTTGCGTAACATGCAAACCTTTCGTTCCATATTCTAATTTATTTAAAAGGTTTTTCGTTCATCATTGAATTGAGTTATAACTTTAATAAATACTTGTTTCAACCAAAGGTCATTGGTTCGATTCCCGCTCAGAATGAGCGTTTTTGTGATCAGCGCGGTTGTTTGTTCTGTCCGAGTGTAATAAAAATACGTACATAATTATTATGAATACTACAAAATGTATTTATAATATGTTTCTCAATTATCCGTTTTCCATAACGCGGACGTTAATTGCCTAATTAGGAATCGGATAGCCGCGTGTGGAATTGTTCCAATTGTTGTTATTATCGAGTATTATGTACGTAGTTAGTAAGTATCAATTGTTATATACATAAATATGTATGTAGTTCCGCCTGTTGGCCGGTAAACAATATGGGACCTCTGCTAAGGCGTCTCGGGGCACTTTGTGCTCGGTTCCTTTTCTCAATCCTGAAGGAGACCGGCGCTGCAAAGGGAGCTCGCTCGTGTAATAACAACCGCCGTATATCTCAGCGTGTTTTATTTGTGTTGGTACAATGTTTTGCGTTGTTGTAATATTGTATATCGCATATATGCTCATACGGTACTTGCCTTTGGTACACTGTCAGCTTCTTCACTAAGCCGACTTCACTCGCATGTCGTAGCAAGCAGGGAAATTGTTAATTTAAAGACCATTACTAATAACATCGGCCGTGCTCGGAACATAAATAGTTTTTGTTCATACTCAAATATGCCATTAAAAATAAACTTCTCCCATGTAATAATACAACTGTCATCAAAATAATGAAGTGGAAATGATTGAAAATACAGCATAATGACGGAAAATATGATTATAACGAGAATGCCTGTCCCCCAAAGCATGCCTCGCGTGATCCCGTGCCGAATTTAATAGCGCTTGAATAGCACGCGCCCGCGGCGGCGCGTTCCGCTATCGCACCTTCCATCGCGTCGCATGCGAGCGGCTCGTCCGCGTTACGACCAATCGTAATAGCAATGTACGTTGTTATTTGATGCATTCGACATCGACACTTACAATTTATATCACTTTTCCTTTGGTCATCACGTACCTACCAATGTTTTGTAATGTTTAGTATGTACCGTACATTTATCGTTTTAATCGATTGGTTTTTCAAAGAAAAAACGTGTACCGAATTGCTTTTGATCATTTGTTTTATTATTTTTAATAAAATCAATTGTTTACATTACCCTTTTCTCGTGCATATGGATTCAAAGCTAAAGACGATTTTAGATTGCTAAACACCTCGGTACCAGCATAAATAATAGCTTTCACTGTCAATGTAAGGGTCTTGTAATAGTCTATGGATTTTCGTTATTATGGAAAACATGTCGCTGTCGTTAAGAGATAATCGTTAAAGCTCGTCGAAGCTCTCAAAGTCGTTTTACAATCCAACATCTCGCCCAGCAGTGGGACATAAAAAAGCGTCGCAGCCGATACACGGTATGCATGTATGCGCCGATCGTTATTACCGCAGAAGCACCGTAAAAGCCTGACAACACGCCATGCGGTTTGCATATAAAAGTTTCGTCGGTGCTCTTGTACTCGTAATAATGGCGATATGTTACGATCGATGCAGGTACGAATAAATATGTGGGTGAGCGTAAAACTTGCGTAATATATTTTTACGCGACGCTTTACGACCTTAGCGAGCGATACGTTTGCTGCCTCACGTTGTTGCTGCCGCTGCTACTGCTGCTTTTGCTGTTCTTGCTGCTGCTGTTGTTGCTGTCTGTTCACCGTGGACAGCCATGCACTGCACCAAAGCTTTTTCAAACCTCAAGATCTTGAAATTCGACGCCTACATCATTTCGAGATAACAAGGTGAAAGAGAACCTTCGAAGTTAGTTGCCGCTTCCACAGATGACTCGCTGTGATATGTGACGAACCTTGGATAGCACCGTGGGCTTTAGCGATACGCGCCGTTCGAGTTAATATTGCCGTGCGTTTCGTGTGTGACGTGATTCGCGATGTTATCGTTGTTATCGTGACGCCGACCGCCCGCGCCCGCTCCGGGGCATGTCGCTTTGCCGCAGGGCGTCCGGTTACAATTTGGTCCGTGTCAGAAATTTTCTTCTTTTTATATCAGATGGCGTAACGGTTAGGATTTCTGTCTCTCACTTCGAAGGTGGATCGGGGTTCTGCGAGATTCTGGCACGCAACTTTAACCTTGCAAAGTAACGGGCGTTCTGGAACAAAAAAACAAAATATCACTCGCTATAACGCATAAGAAAGCCTTACAGCTATTTATAAATATGTATATTCTGAGCTACGTGACGTACATATGTCAATTCGCACTTGGCAATCATGGTGGAAGCACTCAGAGCAGCTATCCACTAGACCAAGAAGCCAGTTATTCAATTATTATAAAGAAATAGTTATTAAGTTTCCATTAAACTTTTACTCAAATGCCCATGCAGTTCATATTTTTCTACATATAACTAATCTCATAAACGGTACATTCACTTAAAGTACTAAAATAAAAGCCTTCTAATGTAGGTAATTGTACATTTATTTAAATTGTACTTACATCTATGTGTACCAACAACGATGACGACACTTGGACACGACTTAATTAACCTAACGACTACAAACTAGCTAACCTTCCCACGAAAGCTGTTATGCAAATCTAATTCCGTCCCTGCTTCAGCAACAGTTTCTATTGAAAGCTCGACATACTCCCTCGCTTGTAATAATAGAGAGCTTCAAAGTGTTTATTCACCTGGAGTCACATACATAATACAATCTCGATATTGCTCGTAATAGTCGCAATGAACCATATAGATTACCATGTTATATATTGGTAAATATCGAAAGGTATATATGTGTATACTCGTACGAGAGTAGCAATGTATTGCAAATGATGGATGATTTCGTCGGCAATAAGATCTATTCAACTTTTTAGTACCAATGAAAGAATAAACTATTTATTTTTCGTTGTGCTCGGTTGCGTAGGTGCAAATTGCAATTGCATTGGCTTCCTTCGCGTGTAGCGCGTGAAAATTAATGTTTGCGATGTGAGCAAAAACAATACAAAATCATTATTATCCAGATGTAGTTTCTGCTACGTGACGAATTATGAAAGATAACACTGAAAAGATATTTTTTAAGCAACCTCGCTACATCCGAGATCGCATCTCACTCACCATCAAATGAGCTTTTAATCAAACGCAGGCCTGCGATTTATCAAAAACGAATCCTAACACCGTTGCCATGGAAACAAAATCGTCGTCTATAATTACATCTCCGAATGTAATCTGAAGACGAAGCGAAGACCCACAGTGGCGGGATGATTATGAGCAGTCTGCGCCGAACTCGTTTAATATAAAAGATTGATTGGACGCTCGAAGGCTTTCAAGGCATTGTGTTGTATGACGTAGTGTTCGTCGCGTTTAATATGTACTTAAAACGAGTATATACGTGTTCCAAATTTCACTCTAACAATATTTATTTCCTGGTTACGGTAACTACTGGTCTAATTTGTTGCACACTGAACACACAATTTTACAAAGAATTCTTACGATCATGTGCAAAATCCGGACCTTAATTATTGCTATCTAGTGATCTCTTCCGGGCACTGTCTGTCTAGAATATTTATAAAATTTGCCTAAAGAAATTATCTCTCCTAGACTATATCTGTGAGATACACACAGGATCTAATAATTTTCACCGTCTATAACATGAGTATGGATTAGTAACTAAAGAAAATCGTACACCACAAACGTTTTCAAAACTGTACAATTTAAATATGTATGGGAAATAAGAACGAAGAAAACGCGAAAGCCTTTTAGTTAGGTCCCTAAAGTGCACGTAGGTTCCAACGCTGGAGCGCTGGAGACGAAACTTACAACCCACTGCTCGGTAACAATGCGATCGTAAATACTCTCGGCAGACACTTTCATGAAAAGTTACCGCGAAACTAGCTCTTGCGTGCCCGCGGTGGCTGGGTGCAGAGCTGGCTGGATGCAAATGTTATAAAGGATTTCAAAATATCTATGCTCAATGT
This sequence comes from Myscelus amystis hages, assembly GCA_018244895.1. Classification (NCBI taxonomy): domain Eukaryota; kingdom Metazoa; phylum Arthropoda; class Insecta; order Lepidoptera; family Hesperiidae; genus Myscelus; species Myscelus amystis. The sequence continues at coordinate 6,579 of DWQT01001578.1, forward strand.
TTGTTTGTTGATAATGTCAGATTTAAACATAACAACAGTACTTAGTAATAATAAAAATATTCATATAGTATGTATGTTTATCAGCTGTCCGGTTACCATAACACAGGCATTAAATTGCCTGATTTGGAATGAGATAGCCGTGTGTGGAATTGTCCTAAGATTTTATTTTTAAAATTAATATAAATATAATGTATAGATTGTGATTTGTACTGTCGTTAAAATGCTATAATAATTGCTTTTAATTGTTACAGGTAATTACATTCCACCGCGATGGAAGGATAAGGTGACCTGGATTTAATACAACAATGTATTAATGTTATTTAATTGGTATGTATCAAAACGAAATTATTATAACGTTGTAATTTTATTGTTTATATTACATCGATGAAGATATTTAATTTGAACATAACTTGGGACTTTACCAAACAAGAGCGCTAGGTTTTATCTAGTCACGCGTGGTACATTAGGCGTCCTAACTTAATTTGCTGTGACTATTTGACATTTGCAATATGATATCAGACACTATTCTTATGATTATGAACTTTTGCGAACAATTTTACGCGTAAAAAACGAACCACAACGTTTTACACGGTCGTTATGTTGCAAGAGTAACTAAAACTGGATTCGCATCAATATACATATATTTATGTATAATGTTTCATCGATAAAGTTACGCTCCGCGATTCTTAACCGGACTTGCGCGTTATCTTTTTTCCACCTTTCTCCCGTAAAAACGAACGGCGAAGTATTAATCTTTGACGAGAGGAAAAGAAAAAAAGAAGAAAAGGAAATTGGACGACTCCCAATCCATTGTCTCACGAGAAGTACAACTTGGTCGAGATTAACCTCGGCAAAATGTTAGCACGTCGAGGAAATTGCCAAAAATAGTGTAGAAAAAAATATGCGATTTGTAATTCAGGCCTCTTTTCTTTTACGGAATTAGACTTTACTTTTTCTCACACATTTTCGGCTAAATTTTTAATAATATTCATCTTGTGTCTCTACATGGGTATAATACAAAATTCCTATTACATAATATTCTGCTGAAAATGAAATGCGGCATACGCGCGTGTTGTGTGGTTTTTATTATCAGTAAGCATTTTAAAGAAGATTCTCATTAACAATGAATCAAAAACATATTGACGTATTTGAAAAATACTGCTAATGTAGGGATTTAATATACTCGTAGACGCATAGAGTCTACGCCACGGGGGCTACGTATAGCGTAGAACATTCGTACACCCGGTGCATGATAACAACTGAATGTAACTTTGTCATCTGAATAATAATCGCTAAGATAAATTACTAGCTCATTAATTCGCCCGCTGAAGATATTCGAGCATTCTTCATTCTACCGGATTATTACACAAACGTTTGTTCACGATGGGAATCGAACCGACAATCGCCGACTTATCGCTTCAGATGCAATTAGTTTCAATAACCGCTTAACAAACAGGCCGCTTTTGTACGACCACAAACAACGGATTTATGATAGTAATATCCCAAAGTCAACATCGAAGATTTCGCAGAGTTAAATAGACCGAAACAGTCTTAAATAAAGCATTAGCCGTCTGTAGTTGTGTAATAAGTTTGTAGACAACAGAAACACCGGGCTAAGTTGAAACTCGCGCGGCCGCGGAGTTAGTTAACGCTGATCCGCGCAGCGCCGGTGAATCTAACTTGTAGTTTATAGATAAAACCGAGGGGGATAAACCTTTCTGTGCAATCGCGGCTTTCTTGTTTCACCACTTCGAATGAAATTGTTCTCCGCTAATAATGCTTAAATAGCCAAACATGTACATATATACACTTTGATGACAGTAGAAGCGTCCAAGGAAGTTTGTCAAGACCGTGACAAGTCAATACCCTGGCTACCTAGCGAAAAGGTGTGATGTACACACCAAAAGTATGTAAGAATTATTACGACAATTGATTTTAAATGTATTACGTATTTAACTGAATATAAAAATTGTTCTGATATCACATGAATAATCCATGGCATACTTTAATATTATAATATGGACATTTTTCGCCCTCTTAAAATTTGTATGTCACTGATATTTGACTGAAGAAAGCACTGGGGAACGAATCTCAAATGTTACAGTAATGTTAAATAAATACATTGAATTGATTTTAAAGTAGAAATAATAATAAAAGCGGTTTCGATATTTCGTACGAGCATATCGTTTTATTGAGGCACGTGTGATAGATTTCATGTATGACATACGTATGTAAAAGAAGTTCCACTCGGCGCCCATTGACAAGTCCTTCACCGCTCCCCGCGAGATCGGAGGGTTCTCACATTGAACATTGTAAATGTCATCCTATCGTTCTCTCGCCTCGAGACCGGACCGGACCGGACCGGACACGTGGCCGGCGGTGGCACTACAAAATGATGAACGACCGTCGTGACGATGAAATATTCACTGTGTTCGCTCTAAATTGAGAGAGTGTATAATTTAATTCCGAAATTGAAACGCGACCGACTGGGTCGGTTTTCGGATGAGTTTCGCATTTAGTAGCAGCGGTTAACTGAACTTACGTTTCTCGGCGAGCCGCGCCGAACAGTCGACGCCATATTTCAAGTTACGCAACACAAGGTCAGCGTCTGCGATACCTTCAAGGCTCTGTTAAAAAGCTTACGACTTGAACTTTTAGTGATACATTTTATTCGCAAAATGGACTGTTCTGTTTATATTTCTCGTAAACGTTTTTATCTTTTGTGTTTTTAATTGAGTAATAATTCAGAATCGTTTATTGTAGTAGTCAATAAGACGGTAATTTTGATCACGTATGTATGTATACACCAGTGTGAGTACCAATATGAGTAACAACAAATTAAATGACTTGTATATTTTTAATAATTAATTTATTTGCATCTTTATTGAATCAATGAAATTTGTGGTACGCGCAATGCTTTAACGGCAATTTGTATTCGCCGACTTAAAGGATGTGCGGGGATTTAATGCGAAAATATATCCTTCATATAGTATATAGCATTTGCACTAGTTGTGATCCTTATCAATAATGAAACCGCCGGCTCACCTCCGAGGCGGCCAGGAGAGGCTCGGCGCGGCCGGCCGCGACCCGCCACGCGGCGGCACGGCAGACGGCCGGGAGCAGCGCCGCGGTCGCCCGCATCGCGCGCGCGACCCACTACGCGACTTAACCTATACCAATATAATAAATTATCACATTACTCATTAATTATTCTCATAAGCCATTCATCTAATAAATTTTGTTGCGTGTATCTACTGAACGTGTTACATCGAAGTGAAGTGAAGTTCGCATTTGAACTCGACAAGTCATTGTATCAGTTGCACGTTGTGTTTTCGAATGCTTCGAGTGATGTGAAAAAGCTAAGTGATACTGTGGCGGCTTACAATGTTGGTTGATCGGTGAAATTGAATAGTCTAATCGTGTTAGGATTTTGCGATATTTAATAGTTGCTGGTATGAATTGTAGTTATTGAAATTATACACTTATGTTCACTCCACGTAATGCGCTCGCATTGAGGTATTTGTATTCTATTTCCCTTCTATTGAATGTGCTATAATATAATATAAATGTTGTAATCATTCCTGGGCAAATTGAATTAAAACTGCATCACACATCATTCAGTTGGCAAATGAGATGTCCGTGTCGTCTAATAGGCAGCGCGAAGCCTCTTAAGTGACATTAGCGGCGCGACCCGCGGGACGCCGCGCCTTCCGCGCCCACAGCGTATCTCTGTGTCGCTGCGTAGCAACAGGCTGACGGGTGCGCTCTGGGCGCACAAGCGCTATGTCATGACGAATCATTCGCAGTATTGTACATTAAGAAACTAAATATCACTGGCTATAAAAGTGGAAGAAACTATCGTGAGAAAACGCAAGCTTTAAGTAAGAGTTCTAATCTTTGTGTAAGATATGTGAAGTTAGCCAATCCGCACTTGGCCAGCGTGGTAGACTGTACCAAAGATCTAGTATACGGCAGTGATTATAAGATGCTCGATAAAATGGCTTTCTAATTTACACATGGCGCCTGCTACGGTGTTGCATTTATTTATGTCTCACAAAGACCACTTACTGTAGCATCGTTAAACTATAAAATTTATTATTGCACCGAATTTCAGTTCAAATTGTAGTCGCGAAATGGAAAGCAAAGATTTACGTAACGCTCCGCTATTACACGACGCATGTCGTCTGCGCGTTTTAGCATTTGAGTAACTTTCGGTCGAACGTCGAACTTGTAAGGAATGCGAGTATCTCAGACGTAGCCGCCGCGCGACTCAGCTACACCCCAATGAAATTTAGCGGCATATTTTCTAAGAAGGCTTTAGCATTTCGGCTGGGGACGGCACGCAATCGGTTCCGGTTGTTATATTTAAAAAGCAATTGTTAACAATAGCATTTGAATTGACATTTCCACGCGTTCTCCTAACCGATTCCAAATTAGGCAATTAAATCTCTATTTTATGATAACTGAACAGACAAACATACGTACACGCGATATATATTTTATAATACTTAAACAGATAATTCCATTAAACATAACAATTATAAACTGTTGTTAATATTCTCCTTATCATCATTCGTTGACTTTGAAATTATATTTATCACAGGAAGTCGTCAGTGACCGACCGGTTTAACCGTATTTTTCGTATAATCGGGTGTAATGTCCTTAGATATCGATATTAATGCCGGGAATTCAATATAGGGGAGCAAGTAACTGCGATATGAAATTTATCGCAGCCAACAAATTCTATGTCGACAGATGTCATTACGAGGAACACTAAATATAGCTAGCGGCCCGTCCCTATCCACGTACTCGGTAATCGATGGATGGTATCTATTTTGGAGCGACACCTTGCTGGTTTGGATTGTAATCTATCACATTTTTGGTCTGATTTGGAACATCTCTCAATTTTCAAAGTTACATCCTTTTTAAAAAAATCAAAATTAAATATCGCAAGCTGTAACGACGAAAGAAAACATCGCGAGGACACCGGCCTGCACATGTCACACTTCTTACACTAGCCTTCCTCCTTATGGGACGACACAAATGAAAGATTTGAATTTTTCTTTTCTAAGAATACGTCCGTAAGAACTGTAACTCCAAGATTCTACGAAAATAGAACCGCTTCTCTCGCTTCCGTTGCTAGGGAAAGCGATCCGCGTTCGTGTTTGAACCGTTCAAACGATCCGTAAATAGAAGAATTGAGATTTAGAACGCAGGCAATTCGAATTGTAAATCTCGGAAGTTTTGTGGACGATGATAGTTTTAGAAGAAACTCGAGGACGCTTCAGAAGCAATGAGGTGGCATCACTTCGTCCGGTTTCCCCTTTTATTAGACTAATCCCACGGATTGAGACCCAATTAAAATTAATTCAGACAGATTTCGAATTGGTTGTCAACGGAATGAGATCTATTGATTTTAAATATTTAATTTGATTTAAAATATTGAACTGAAATATGTGTATGTTAATTTTAATGTAACAATGTATTGAGTAATGATAATAATTCTACCGTAATTGTATTTGTTAAATTTGTACGTCATGAAATCAGAAATATGGATTTAACTAATAATTCCTTCTCTTTCTCCTTGTCTGTTTGCACTATATTTGCTATTAGCAGTAGACCGGGCTGTGCAGTATCAATATTATTTATATTGTAAATTTGAACTGACTCTGCTATGTTTGTTACCGTTTTACAACAAAATCGCCGGGCCGATTGTAATGAATACGATAATAATTTTAAACCCACGAAAGCATGTAGCGCTTTTTTAAAACTCAAACATTATTGGGTTGAAGGGAGTGGTTCTAATATTGTGTAAACGGGGTATAATTTCCGCTTTCTACGCGTAGGAAGCGTGTGACGTTTACGCGTTTGATATTATTTCTTGTTGTAGTTTTTTTGAAACACAACTGCTTTCAAGTAAACATGAAGCTATAAATATTGTCGAATCATGCCACTACTTAGTAACGACGTGTATAATTAACTTTTTAATTATTTCCTATAATTACGTGCGGTCTAATGAGTGCTGAGTATTTTTCTACGCATGTTTTTTATTTTTACCAACATGTATTATTAGGTTTAAAACGGGGAAAAGAGCGAAGCTAAGTGGTCATCGCTACTGATATATATCATATGTATGTACATATGTAAACAAGACATTACTATTGACTTCGTTTATTGAACACTGAATTAGATCAAGTTATCTTTTAAAAACAGTTAAGAGAATATACGGGCATCTTTACTTTACTTCACACCAGTTTTCACGATATGATATAGATTGAACTTACATACATTGAAAGTTTTGGACATTGTTAGTTTTTCTCACGATTTCAAGCAGTTATTGCTCGTAGGATTTTTAAAATAAATCGGTGAAGAAGTTTAAAAAACAACCGCGTTGACCTAAAGCTCTCCTTCTTATACGTGGAGTAAAATATCTCTAAGTTTACTGTTTCTGAAATGAGTTTTTGCAATACACAATCCTTCATATTCAATTCAGTGCAATTTCATTTATTGTCGTCGACTGTTGACTTGAGAAAACACTGCGATGCTGAGTAAATATTATCGTTGAATTTTATCCCATCAGCGAGTCTCTTGTGGCTCCGAAGCTCTTGAGAATCGATTGAATACTACCGGTTGCACGCTTCGACCGGGCCGTGTCTGTTTTCTCGAGTTTATTTTGATTGTTTTCTCACAATGTTACCGTGCGCTAGCTTTTGCCCGCATGAGTTAAATTCAGAGTAAAACAATTCCCCTTTCCCTATATCGTGAAAATTTCCTGTTCTTTTTGGAATATATATTATATTCATACACTACATTTTTACTTACAGCGATTAAGAAACTTTAAGTTGCAACGCGTGCAAAGTCGCGCGCAATAGCTAGTTATACATATAAACGTTCCTCTTGAATCACTCTGTCTATTAATGAAAACTGCATCAAAATCTGTTGCATAGTTTTAAAGATCTACGCATACATAGGGACAGAAAGCGGAAAGCGACTTTTTTTTATACTATGTATGTATCTTCTTTCGCTCCGAACTGTCAACTCGTTTCGGTATTCGTTTAAACACTCGAGTCTTTTTAATGCGTTGCGTTAAAAATTGCTTGCGGTTGCATTTTGTACTTCGGCTTACTATAAGCAACCTGCCTCAGCCTGCCGTAGCCGGCCTTCGCGAGAGTGAATCTAAAGTCGCTTTTCCCCTGCGCCGATATGTTTACATCCATGTCTAGCGGCGGGGTGTTCACCTGGAACTGTTAAAAAATGGATTACACCCCTATTCACCCCATTTAGAATTCTCGCCGCCCCGAAATGAGCTCCTTCCGAATTGTGGCGACACGTGGCCCGTGAGACTTGTTACCGTTATGGGGATGCGATACTGTGTACCGACCCAGGGCGACTAAGGGATTCCTGTCTCGTAGAAAAGATTATGATATGTATAGCTACTTTAGGTTTACAGCCATTTAGTAGATGTCTAGATTTACTCGTATCAGTAAAACGACCTAAATCAACTATATAAAATAGAAGTTTACGTGTGTTCGTGTTTCTTCTGTCTTCTACTGATCGGCTGGATCGATTTTGATGAAAATGTTTATATGTTCCAATGGTGTCACACAGATTTAAACAATAAATGAGGCTAGATTAAAGTAATATTATAATATAGCGAAGGAATGAAAAATTCTTCGTCTACGAAGCGAAAGAATTAGCGATGAATTCACAATTTAATTCCACAACTCCAAACTTTCCTTCTGACTAAGGCGTATTTTTACAGATTCTTTTCTTATTCATCAATATGTATACAGGTTCTTCTTAGTCCGCGCTGAATATTATATATATTCCTCTCATGAGACGCGCCACTAAGCGCAATATAATAGATACTGAAAACTATAAAACCCCTGTAAGCTATAAACGCTAACAATATTGTCATGAGCGTTTCCGTGTTTGGGAGGACACTTTTGACGGTCGGTTATCTTTGCGACGATCGGGGTAGGCGTCGTTAAACTTTATCGAACGCGATTTGGGAACTTCCGGCATATCGAGGAAGCGCCGCTGCGATTTTCAAACTCCATCCAAAATTATCAACAAAAAAATATCTAGATATGCTTGTATTCAAGCGGACGTGAGTTGAAGAAAAAATAGACGGAGCTAGATAAAAGGTGAACTGCGCATTCAAGCAACCTCATTAGCAGTTTTCCTCCGTAAGTGAACTAATGAAATGTCCGCTACATTCGCCGGAGCTATTTAGTTCTAACGTTTGGATAAGACTTTTTACTGTTTGTTATCTAAGCAGCAAACAAGCAGTCGGCGGGTGGGTGGGTACCTTTACAATTAAGTGACCGCTGCGCTCCGTAAAATCCGTAGTCAATTTCGTAGCGGGACTAACGTTCGCCAAAGCGAAGCGGACTTGAGGGTCACTCCACACTGTCTTTCCGCTGATCGCTATATCTTCTTAAATCCACATCGATAGTAGCAGTATTTAGTGTATTAATAAAAAGTTAGCCGAACCAAATTAAAAATAGATGACGGTTAATATGTATTCATTCATTTTGAAACGTTTCATCGATTTTAACGAAATAGTGCAATATATATTATATTTATTGCATGGTATCGCAATGTCTGTACCCACTGTTATCCTTGCAGTATATTTAAGAGTATGTACCTAATCGTGCCAGTTTAATATCACATTATTCAGAATATCAATAGTAATATTATCAAACCCAACATACCATGTTTAGAGGTGATTTTTTTTATAATATCTCTCAATTCCATAGTTTAAAGTGTTCATTGAATAAACAAAGTTACAAAAATCATTACACCGGTTAGTTTGGAGGCACTACGTACTGTAGGTGCTGCGCGAGGAGTGTATGCATACTTAATGGCCGCTACGAACGGAGTTACGCCGTATTACTGTTCGTGTCCTAGACAAAGGTCGACTCTTGTGTGGAGAGCAGTTCCACTTGTTCCACGTTACTTTCGTGCATTGTACGCGCAGTCGTAGATGAACGCACTAGTTAGGCCTTTTTTTTCAGGCTTTCCAAGCGCCGAATTTGTTCTCGTTGTTTCCTGTAACAATTACAAGTGTCTCGTGCTTATTTTGCGGTGGCGAGATTACGCGTTCATTTTGTTCTGTTATTGTTGAGCAACAAATAGTTTCAAGAACGCAACTGGGCTGACCTGTCACCGCTTTATATATGACTGCGACCGTTTATATGTATCTTATCCCAATGTTGGACGCGGATCGCGCTCGCGTTTCCGACAGACCTTGGCAAACTCCGCCATGCTGGTCCATTCCTGATTTAGTGCAGATACGGTTTAGTGGCCGTTGCGTTTGTCGAATGTTTTTTAAACCGCTTTTAAACGTTCCGTCAGAGTCCACGAAGAGCTCTCGTAAAATCTGATCGCTAGCGGTCCCCGACCAAGTGTCTTTCACATTTTTGTAATATTAGTATGGATGTATGTTGTGATGTAGGGTTGTCAACGACACAAAATGATATGCATAATATTTTTATTATAATAAAAATAATTGGAACAATTCCACACGCGGCTGTGTGATGCTCAGTTAGGCAATAAAATATTTATCGATGTCTTGAAAAAATTAATGGGACGTGCGAATATAAGTTAACGTTAAACCCTCATGAATTACATCGGTCTGCAAGGCTATTTTCCGGTGTTCAGTTAATATAGCTTCCATAAACTGGCGAGTTATAAATAAATACGAGTGTAAA
>DWQT01001579.1:0-16293 GCA_018244895.1 Myscelus amystis hages
GCATCATGTGAACACTATACAAAAATTCAACGCGCGTTCAACGCGCGCTGAGCGCTTGTCATCTGAACCTACCCTAAGATACATGTTCCGGCATATTCTAATAAAACTATGAATAGTCAGGGTTCAGCCTTGGCCTGTTCGCAATTATAAACAGCACTTCAATTCGATCCTGTTAGTATGACTAATTCGTACTTACAAAATATTAACCAGTTATTATCGTATTCGTAAATCGTGATTCAACCGCTGTCGTAAGTAAAATTTTGCCGGAGCGTAGATCGTGCGATACGTTAGCAAGATCAACTACCTGAGCATTATACCATTAGTCTCACTTCATTTAAACGACGGTATCGGGACATTACTTACAGAATACCTAAATCAGTTCGTTAAGACCGTTGTATTAATTATCTTTAAAGGTTGCAAAATTCTGTAGTAAGAATTGAATAAAAAAAGTTTGTGGACGCTTTACATGTTCATAAAGTAGACAATTGGCACCTAAGGGCACGAGATGGCTCGGCGATAGCGCGCGGGCTATCGTGAGAAAGGTTCGCGATTCAAGAGGCCAATCAGTTATCTAACATTAATCCCCGACCCCGCGGTCTCTTTGACGGCCACTTACAGCCGAAAGCAATTTGTTTTAATTACGCCTTTATCGATTCATGTCGAAGCATAAAAATTAAATTCGTTTATCAATCAAGATTCCCATCAGTGCCAGATTTTTTCGGAATACGAGTTGGAACTATCCTTCATTTTTAAAACATGCGATTCTTGTAAACATACTATTAATTCCAGTTCAATTATAAACGTAATAGTTCTCTATTTCGTTCGTTTCGTTAATGGTTCACCATGTGATTCTGATTTTACACGGAATTGATTACGTTAAAGGATCTTTGTTGGATATAAACAGTCCGATTCTGACATCTGTTTGCTAGCAAAGCTTTTAATTAATTAGTAGTAGAGGTATCAAGTTACCGGTCGATTGCAGGAACGGTTTGTCTAATGGGAAATGTTTTGATCAGCGCCAGGCGACGGAGGCTATCGCCCGATCTAAGCAAAGAGACAGGCGCGAGATCCATTGTTTGAGTGTCGAATTTTATTTATGGCGACGTGAGTAACGACGCGACGGGCCGGGGCGACACCTGATGCCGCGACGGATATTTCTCGGCGGCGGGTGGTCGTGTCGTGTCGCAACCATTATCAAACGCGTGATTTTTAACAACTACGGAAACCATATAGCAATTGTACATTTAACATATTTAGGATTTTTGTTAACGAATAAAAATACTCAGAAGTTAATCATATCTCAATGTAACTTACAACAGCGAACAGGATAAGAACTTTTGTTTATCTTTTACATACTAGGTAAATCTTTTAACATTGTACAAAACTTGTTAAATTCATACTTTTTATAGCAAGCTACACTTTTATCAATGAGCTCAGGAAGTGAAACAGGTTACTCCAATGATTAAATAATTTAACATGGTTCTAATTACTTACCTACTGTTCTAACATACAGAACTGCTACAGAAGTCATAGGAGTTTAGTCAAACAAAACATATTTTATCAGGCAGTCGCGGGGCGTTTGTTTACACGAGTTTGCTCGAGAACAAAGACTTCTTAAAGTTTGCCATTTCATAACATGACATCACTTAGCAAATAAATTTAAACGTTCCGAGGCAGTGAGGCCAGTCTCATCACGCGGCGGCTGCGTTCCACCAAACTTATATCTTGAATAACGAATTTGTGATGTCAGCCTCTTAAACCTGTTCATTTTAATTATAACTATTTATTTGCTATTCTAGGCTAGTCTGGATGTATTTATTAATTTAAATTTTATGTAAACCTAAAACTAGGGGTTACAAAGGGCAAACCTAATTAATGCCTAGTGGCATTGTCCTCCAGTCAACTCTGGCTGACGGTGAACTATTGTGGCAGGTTATAAAACTAGAGATGTAGCTGGTCTTCTTCTCACATCATTCTAAAGCTGCTCTCCAAAGTCCATCTCTTGATCATAATCGTATAATGATATTTCTTTGCTTTAAATTACAAATATAATCGCAATGAACTCAACTTCATAAAGACCTTGGCGGCACGTTAAAATTCCAAACAGTTCGCGTCAAAAGCAACTGTATTATGTAATGTTCAAGAACCCGTAACACAAAATATTTTAAATTCAATATTGAATAACAAACACATATATGTGCACGGATAGAAATAGTGTACGAAATGGTTGGTGACTTTCTTTGGCCCAATACAGTAACGTCATCAACGATATTTGCACATATGTGTTAATTTATTTAAGTATGTTGAAAATAAACAGAACGCTCACCGTATCGGCGTACAGTTGTCAAACATGTACCAGTACATACCTACAGTGCTGTTCGTTACAGGACTGGAGACCGGAGAGACGCTTATTAATGTTGCTAACGCGTCAATCTACAGGAAATTTAGCAGACCTTAAACAAGCAAAAAATTCAAATCTACTGGATAATGCTGAATTTGCATCTTCCATTAATATAATAAATATTTGCATGCGATTAGATTAATGGCTTTTAAAGAAGTAAATATTCAATTTTCCTTTTCATTTATTTAATAGCTAAAGCCTCCGGCATCGCTCCAAAAATTGTGTTTTTATAAGCAAAATTCACGTATTCAGGAGCTAAATTACGGCCGTATTTGCGTGTATCCCATTCCTTGAACTCATCTTTAATTCATGGGACTCGCGTGATTTTCATCGAGATTTAATTATGTATGCGTTGACTGAACTCTTATTTACAAAATGTCAAAGCAATTTCACTAAAAGTTAACTAAAAGTTTCTCTCAAATATAACATTCAATTTCATAAGGATTTTTGAATACCTTAAAGGGTAATTCGTGTCTTATCCCTGTAGATGTTTATTGTTCTTGCCTAAAGCCGGTTGTTTGAAATAAGTATGTAGCCCCTTACTTGAAAAGCTGTTGATAAGACCTGTACAACTGAATTATACACTTTTCATTATACGAATAATACAGAGATCATTTCTATTCGTCGTTAGAGTGAGCTTTGCACGAGATAGGCTCAACGTCAACCTCACTATAAGAGACCCGGTAGAGCAGTGGACCGTTATAAATGGAAAAAAATATAAATTATTAATTCACAAAAATATTAAATAAGTTACAAATATAACCAATGCAATAAACATTTTTTAATCTTTCGAAAAGTTTATTGTTTTACAAAAAAAAATCTTATTGTAATAATAATAACAATGTGAAATTAATACAATAATTCGTAATTGTCTATAAATAATACTAAACCAAAACCGGTTCATATTATCCACCTATGCGAATATCGGTACTGCAATATTTATTTATGTATGGTTTAAATTACAAAACATAAAGACTTCAAGCTTTTGCATAGCGGTGAAAACATTACCCTCCTTCCCGCGTAGGGTAATAAATATGGTTTGTTCGATAACCGAACTATAACAGACGGAAGCGCGTGGCTGATAGCGGCTAAAATATAGCCGACAATGAATGGCTTGGCTAATAGACGCATTAGCCTGTCGGAAGGAACGCGAACCATCAGTTATCCATAGTTGATAGCAATTTACTCTCTTGAGCCGGACGAGGGTCCGTCGCCGACACTTTCCTAATTCGGAAATTGTGATATAACATAGGGGTAACTAAAATTAAGGTGCGGGGTCGAATCTTTTTATAAAAATGCTATATATTATACTAAAAACCTTTTAGGGGAATTAATTGAAGTACACATTTTCATAAGCAGTAGTTTTATACATTAAGTACATTTTATAAAGGCAAACGTTTAAAGTCTCGTACACAAGCGTATCAAAATAAAATTACCATTTTCCCCAGCGAAGTACTTTAAGGAGATTTTTCTATACATAAATTCAAAGCACAATGAACACGTTAGCGCACACGAGGAATTATCTAACAGAAGTATTTAGAAAATGACATCACTAGTCAATGTCTCGGATTTCTATATTCATTACTATGCTAGTAGTGGTTTTATTACAAGACGTAAATGACAGACTATTTTAATGTGACTTGGTAGGTATTCAAATGAAATGGACACAAGTAAGTTCTATAGATCCATAAAGCCTATTTTCCAATGACAAACTCGTCACGAACAAACTGCGTAGCTGTAGCATTGAAGTACTAATTAAATACAATAGAAATGCGGGGACAGTCGCCCGCAGAAGTCAACTAACCGTACCAATAATAACATTACATAGTGAGAGTAGTTTTAGGCACACGGCTTAGTGTGGGAGCATGCTTTGAAAACTTCACCATTATGATCCCATGATTTGTAGATTAAGCTTTTATTTACATTTGTACTTATTTGACATTTTTCAAGAAGTTCACCAAATGGAAATAAAACTAAGAAAGGTTGTAAAAAACATGAATGGTTTTTGGTTAAAAAACATGAATGAATGGTTTTTTGTTTATTGACATTTTACAGTCTCGCTAATAAAGCGATAAGAGCAATATTTACATGTAAGGATATTACTGTTATGACTCCAATAATCCTTTGGTCATGTCAACTAACGTGACTTTCTTACTGAACATAATATTACGTTTGACGGAGATGCGTGGGCGACGCTGCTCTGAGAACAATTGGTCACGTGTCTCTTGAAACGACCGCCATGTTGATAACTATACGTTCCCTAACACTAACACTCACGTTGTATATAACCTAAGTGTATTCGTATTATATAGTTTATTTCAAGATATACAAACTTTGAAACGAAGTATTTATGCACGTTTCAAGTTAAAGTACGGTCTGCTTTTTTAGTAGTTTAATTTATTTTACTTTTCATATTCGTAACTACATGTCTAGCAATCTTGTCAAATAATGGAATGGAAGTTAAGTTTCCATAAATATTATAGCGAGGGTCAAGTGACACGGTGAAGTTGCGGTGGGGCAGTAACCCTTAGTTTACGAGCGAACGTAAAGGTGCATTGGAGGAACAAGGGGAATGCGCGAGTTGGCCGGCGCGCGGCGCTGCGCTGCGGCCGAGACCCACCGGATTATGATTTACGACCCGTTAATGCAAATCTATAGTTTGAAAACCGATTTTCTGTTGCCGTCAAGCCATATATAAATGCGTGAGCGCAACCACATAGCACGTTAGCAGGCGACTGAGACCGACATACCTTTCCGCCCATTTCATTCAATTTCCTTTATCGCATTCGGGAAGTGATTTGTGGGTCAACGTATTGTATAGAAATTTTGTGCAAAACATTAGCAAACACATTTAGTTCACTGTTTATTACATGTTTGGTCGCGATTAGTTCTTTAAAATACTTACGATATTGCGACTTATGTATAATCACGTATTCGTCACGAAACTTAGTTATGTGATGTGATGTGTTAGTGATATGTATATATAAAATAACTTTATATGCAAAATGTAATAATAGCTCAATTGTATTTGGTTTCGACGATAGTCAAGTTCAGTGTCCCAAGAGCAAAATGTCAACTGAGAGTTTGCCAAGTGTGCTCGAATAGATCTTGAATCTAATTCAGCAATTTGAATAGACGCTTCTAGTGCACGCCGACTACACCCACACTTGACTCCAAATTACTGTTCTTATATAAACCAACCAAAATAAATTTAATTCTTAAGCAAAAATGACTCTAACAACAACTTCCAAATTAGAATATGTATGTGCTCACAGAGATAATGACTACGTAGATGCCTAATTACCGCATTTTATATAATTGTTCTTATAATTACAGAAAATAAATACCACTGTAGGTATATTTAGCAGTAATACAGAGTTTTTATGTTATTATATTTAATTGGGGAATTACTGAGGACAACCTTAATATCGTACAAAAACTTTTTCCCAAACAATTAAGTACGAGTATCTATGCTATTTGGAAAGCGTGCGACGCGACCGAAACATAAGATCATAAAAAAATTACGTGATTCTAAATATGACTGCTAAAAGTGATAATCCCCGTAAAGAACAACTTTGTGAAAATCAATCTACATAATATAATCAATTAAGCACAGTAATTTTCAGACGATTGGAATACCTACAAATTGACGATTGTTTTTAAACTATAAAAAAAATATTAATACTTACGTCACAGTTATTAATTTTATATATTTTTTAACGTTTCCCATCAGCTCTCAATAATTATGGCACCCCGAAATATATATGTGTACTGACGTGACATGACCACAAAGCTAAGCTATCAATAGTTGTTCCTGTCCATTGCTGAGACGTAATTTTCTAATACTCATTCGATAATGGTTTCATACAAAATTCTAAGCTTCTACATATTATTTCCTAAAGTCATTTAGTGTGTCCCTACAGCTGCACCGTGCTGGAATGCGTCGAGAATTATTGTAACCACTTACCATAAGTACCTACATAATTTTATATTGAACTGTTCGAAGCCAAGCTGTACATGCATTATTTGTCTAGATCATTAACACAGTAGTTATAATGGAAACGAGACATTCTGGTGCTATGTCTTGTAAAGTAGGTCGATAACTGATTATGCTACTTACGGTGATGGTGTCATAAATGCCATTTTGGTCGCGTAGGGTAGCGGTCGGCGTTGTGGGCGTCGCGGACACGACCGGCGGCGGGGCCCGCAGCGCAGGCGGCGACAGTGGCAGCGGATCTCCGTTTCTGGTCCATGTTCTATGTATTTGCCAACTGGTATCCGAAAAGCGTGCTCGGTCCTGGATAACAAAATTCAGCCATTGTAAAATCTCCACTGAAAGCAATTGTAATTTCTTTAACATTCCATAATACTACTAAGTTTCTACTGCCTAACGTAAGGTTCTACTCGTATTAAAAGACCCTATCTAAATTATTACGACATTTTTGTTCAGAAACATTATACATGTAAACTCCTTTTATCGTTTCAACAGAAAGGGCCTATAAAACATGGATGTCACGACTTTACGACAATAACTCGAGAGTAACATTCCGACCTTGTGCCGAAAATTCGCGAAGCAAAAAGAATCAGCGTTATTGTATTGTTCTGTCATGATTCCGTGATATACAAGACGTGTGAAAACTTCCCGTTTACGGACCTGACACAGCAACATTAAACAGTTATTGCATAAATTGCTTTCTTCACGCCTCGATCCTTTAAGTTGAATACATTATTGGAACGGACACTTAACCATTGCAAATTGAATTAGTGTAAAAAGCGAAGTGTGTAATTAGACACGCTATTAGCGAGTGGACGCTGTCGTGGACCGTTCGGAAAGCCTCGCGACCAACAAAAGCTTTCAGATCCGTGTTAAAATGATAATGAATAGTATTCTGCCAGTTTGTATTGTACGGTAAATGTTTAGACACGCGATATTGTTACTGGCGCCCGAGGAAAGAACGAGCCGCTTGCGTTTCGCCGATGTTTCGTGACGGTGTTCGCGAATCGATCGTCTTCGGGGTAATTTTAATATCCTACTCACGTGCGAGGTTTCTAAGCTCGACTTCTTTGTAATACAAACTATACTCATACGACTATAAGTGATCTTAAATGGCTAGGAGTGTCACGACCGGCTAACCCAATGGCATAGTTGACGTGGTGACCCTCACGTCCACAGATCGTCGAGCACCGACTGACTTGAAAATTAATTACTATAATTCAAAATCCGCAAAGATACTGTAAGAAGAAAATGTCAAGACATAAAAAACATTAATAAAATCGGATCATGCAAAAATGTAGAGTCAGATTTATTCTAGCGATGATACTCGTAAGTTCCCTTACATAAACTCGTGCCTTCGAGGAGCGTCCATATTTAAAATTGATGTTGCTAAGTGAATGCACCGAGATAGTACTCGGATATGTATGGAGAAATTGACTAATGATCCCATCGATAACACTGCTCGCGCCGTTAGTCCGTAGGAATAATTTGAGAAACCGCAATTTAAAGTTAACAGATTTACATACCAATGACTTCGATGGTAGGTACTTGTAGATATTAACGATTATAGAAACTTCCAATGCGAATGTATTTATGTATAAAATATATAGATGAGTTATATAGAAGATTCTTTTCTAGAGAATATTTGATTTCTAATATACAATTCTCTGACAGAAGTCTATCTTTATCTAGAATTTAAATTGAACTTCTGAGTTGCTTAATACTGTAGGATTACGTTGACCACTACAATTACTGCTCTCAGTTTCGTTAATGTTCAGCTTATGTGGAGTAGGTGTACATCGATCGATCGCTATGTAAATAAATAAAAAATGGAGCATGCAAACATGTATGTACAGTCCTTGGAGTGTATACACTTTATTTGTCTCTATATATTGTGTAAGAACAAATTTATTACAAGAATGATAATGATGTTATCAATAACTTTAATTTTATTACTTTATCTCAAGTGCTTAGACCTTGTTAGAGCTTATCTTACAAATTAATTTCAATATCTTTAGTGTGCAGTATCGGAACTGTTCTGAACGGAATGTATATAGTATAGTAAAGTTGTTCATGTAACATTGTTAATAAATGTATCGAACGTGTACTATGTATGTAGACTTTTCTACATTGTATTTGAATGTATTATAAAGTATGTGTAGAGTACGTCTTCATTTCTGATCGATATGTATAGCGAAGGTGCTCTTGAGTCCAACGTGTGTAGCGGCATTATTTACACTGATGATCGAAACTAGTAGAGTAATGTTAAGTGTATGCGCCTACGCACGCGTCCGATGGTCGCTATCCGCTATCTCGCCTTCCACCGATGCTCCGGACCACGTGGGATGTTTATTATCTTATCTACCTGATAGTTAATCCGCTGCGCTATTTTCATACAATGTACTGGAAATTTTGAAACAAACCAAACCTGCTACAGTTTTCACATACTTCTTACAAGACGCCGACCTCGTTTGCATTTGTCGGAAGAGAAATATTCTTGTTTTATGGCTTTTAGACGCATGCGAGACAACCGTGTGTATTATGTACACAATTTTAAATGTAGCAGGCAAACAATAACAAAGCAGTTTTTATTAACTTGATACAGTCAGTACCATCCAATTACTTGCCTCAAGCAAAACACATCATGTAATTATTAAATACTCCACACCAATTATTTTTTTATTTATCCAAATATTGCACTGTAATTGTTATCGGTTGGCAAATGCATGCTTGTTTACTTTTTTATAAGTCATAATTATAACATCCTATTTCTAATGTATGTCTTAAATACAATAAAGCAAACAAAAACATAACAACTATACAACGCTTTAAGAATTAATAAAGTTATCTACGCCCTTCAACAATGTTTCATTGTTATTCGATACGCCTCGCCTGTTTGTCACACGTTTTGGGATTGAATGACTTTCATCGGGTCTTGTGACTACAACTTTTATTGTCAATTGTAACATTTAAATATAATAAATTAACGTCAGAGCAAAAAGGTTCTTCCCTACCTTTGTTAAAAAAATTGAGAACAGACAAATTTCAAATGGAAAAAATGCGTTTCTTATTAAATATACATGAATGAACGCAAAAGCTGATGGAGTAGTGAAGTGCCTAATAGTGGAATGCACGTCTGTTTGTATGCTTTCTGTCGCGGAGAAATCGTAAGTCTCGGAGAGAGTAGGAATTCTAATTACGTATCCTACTACACACGGGCAAAGTTACGTAGTAAATAGTAAATAGTAGTAAACGGTACATACCAAAAAATGTTTCTTTGTATGTTATCGAAACCTTGATATTTGAGAAACGATAATAATGATAAAATGTAATCGCATACATAATAAAATGGGAATTGTATCTGTACTTCTCAATTATTTTCTTTCACGTAGTTCAGCTTTAGTATTATAGTAATTGTTATCAGATTCCGGCACACACAGTAGGCGGATTTTACAAACCAACAAATTTTATTTGTTATATATATTATGAACGGGATGTAATATTCTTATGGACGTTTGGTATTCCTGGAATTTGTCTTGGCATGGGTATTTGATACAAAACTTACGATAAGTAAGTACAGGAAAACGACATTAACACAATTTCTAAAATTTGTATGCATCCTTATTTTCTTCATATAGGTACCCGTCAGACTGCGATGTAGGTTCATAATATATGGAGCATTACGTGTGACAAACGCGGGCCAAGGACAATTGGTCAGGGCGCAGTAGTGAAGATCGCTATGAAGATAGGCCGCCTGCCGAATACCTACCGGGCTCTCGAGAATCTTAAACCCACCTACGTGCCCAATTTACAAGTAATTATTTTGGTTTCCAGGTCCTTATTCGAAACAAATATGTACATTATCGTGTACACAGCCACAGAACTAATAAAACACAGTCCATTGTGACACATTTGCCAAGGACGATTGGTTATGCGCAATAGCGCTCCTTCGTTCCGGCGTTCTCGAGCCAATCGTCCGGTTTCATTCAATTAATTTTTTTTATCATCTTATATTTAGCTGCCGTTTAAAATACAATAAGAAGACAAGAAAATTCGATATTTTAAAACACATGTAAAACCATAAGTCATTTGATTGTGCGTAAAACACTTAAGGAAAATCTAATTAGTTACGGATGGTTCACTGCTGAGATTATCTAACCTTAAAATCTTGGGGTTATTTAATTTTACAATTTAATTTTACAATACTTATATTAATTTCTCTTTTCTTGGTGATTCATTTAATATACGAAGCCTATCATATTTGAACATGTCCTCTAAACACTGAACAAACACTAGGTATAGGTCATTGCCGACAAGTACCGTTTAGTCCGTGGAATGCATATTATCAGTTTTTTATCGTCATTAAAGTACCCAACGTTACTATTCAATGCAATTACAATATTAACGAAAAAATCTTAGTGCTGTTGTTAAAAATATATCTATATATTTACTCATAATATATTAGGTGTGGGAATATAAGTACCTACTGTTTATTCTGATTTCTAAGTAAAGAGGCAAGCTGTATCCACAGAAATGAGAATACTGTATGTTGTATGACGGCAGAAAGTGTAAACATGAATAGAGTGTTTTATAATTAACAATGTAAATATTATTTATCTTTTTTATAGCTACATGAAGCATGTGAAAATTATTTCAAGGCATAGGTAATACCCCATTCTTTTTTTGAAAATATTATTATCTTTTTAATTCATTTACGTTAGTGCAGATCTTTACGCTATTTTGTTTTTGAGCAATTTTATAAACGGTACAGGTAGGTAGGTAATATGATAATGGTATTGTATAATTTTAGATAAACTATAAACGAATTAAAAATTAATTAAGTTGTAATCAACTTACGGTAACAGGTTTAGGTTAACTGAACTATACCTAATATGTGTGAATGTTTAAGTTATTCTACAATAAAACATATTGTATAGTACAATCAACCTTAATTGAATGTAACGTGTGCAGGAGATATGTGTATCTACCTCGAGGCGGTTTCAATACGGATTCTGTTTCCCCGATGAAATGAGGCGAACGCTTTGCTCATTAGCCCATTAGGCGGATGACGTGTGTTTTTATCAGACGTTAGTAATCGAACATCTGAGAAAACAACTGGCGCACGACATCACATGAAGTAATAAACACGACATTAATGCACTTCGTAATCACTTATATTTTTTTCACAAGCTATCCGGCGCTGGCGGTCTGGCTGAAAAATTTAGGTGCCTACTTAGAGTATGTATCTACTTCACATATAAATATAAATCTGTTTACAGCTAGTCCCGCACGACAAAGAGAGAAAAATGTATTTTTATTATCATCACCTTTCACTTATCTTTAGACAAAAATCATAACTTTCCATCATAATCTCATGAATTTTCACATTATCTTGGACAATCTGAAGTATGTACCTATATGTACGCAATAAAGTGTACTTTAGCGCTGCGAACGCTTGCTTGCTGAAACAATCTTGACCGCTACTTCATAATCAGAGCTAGACTTTACATTACAAATATGGGTAGTTTCTACTTATGTGGTCTACGTAAACTGTTACTTATTACATTACAACAATTTTTCCAGAATCAGTTGCTACTAAAAGTCATATATTATATGTCTAGAGAGTAGGTATATGTCTAGAATACCTACTATTAACAGGAGGTTAACAAGTGTAATATAAATACACTACTTATGTATATAGGGGATATTAATGCCACCAGTAGTTTCAGCAACTCATCCTTGACGTAATTCTTTTTATAACTTAAAAAAATGAATTTTAATGCTATACATAATACAAAATATAAATCGATAAAATATTATATAAACTTGAATATACTATATACAAGGAAAAAATTAATAAAGTAGTCGGATGTTAGTAGTGAACACTTATGATACGAGTGTGTTTTTATCTTTGAACAACACAATGATTCTTTATTTAGCGGTTTGCAGATAAGTCCACGTGTATGTTACGTAAAAACGTTAAAAGGCAACTACTTATTTTATCCTCGAATTATCTAATTCTAGTATTTACGATTTCAAAAATTGAATTGCAAGTGGTTAAATCGTAGCCGCAGTAGTGCTTGGAGCTCCGCGGCCTCCACTGATAAGATAACCTTGCCTTTCAATTTATTTCGCGGCACAGCCAACGTTCTACTAACACTTCGAATAAAATGCTTATCGACTGCTGACGTTAAGCGAAACCTCTAATTATACCTACCTCACCTCTCATATCATTCAAGACGTTGAAGTATCGACAGACAGTGCGAGTTTTTTCTGTAAAATTTGTTTCCTTATCGCTTATTTATTAATGGCACAATCTAAGAAAATAATGTTGTCCGATAACAGAGTGATGATATTTTAACGTAAAAATTCTTTTGGAAATATATGAGTGAATAGCGTAAAACCCCATATTGTTCGACGTTCTAGAGCGGGCGTGTACCTCGTGTTGAAAAGGATCGTCTGTATGAGAAACCCGTTTCTGTTTATCTCCGCTGAACGACAGCCTCCTCTTGAACAACTTCATCTTTGAGCCGAAGCCGCCGCCGGCGCTGCGCGAATGTCACTTCGCTCAGATGTGGACACGGCTCATTATCTATTAGTTACGCGAAGTTAAGCGAGCCGTTGCAGTTAAAGCACTGGTTCTCCCATTGCGATCAAAAATCAACGGATTTTCTTTGAAGCGTCAAAGAAAATTGTTATCACAGCACCGAGGGCGAGTTAGACGCGATTTAGTTACAAATCACGTAAACTGCCGTTCGCGGCACCGAGGTGCGTAAACACGTACGTAAACACGTGGGGATGAAGTGCACTAAAAGTCGCGCATGCCCATTCTCGCGTGGCACAGTGTGCGGTCTACTCGCGCGTCCGGCGCGCACTGACAGCGCGGCGCGCCGGGGCGGCTGCGGGCGGCTGCGGGCGGCCGCGTCACCTTCACGCCGCGACACCGCAGTACCACGACCGCGGACCACACTGCCGCACCCGCCCCCCGATATTCTAACACATCAATCACACCGCGTCCATCGCATCCCCCTGCAAATGGGTTCCCTTTGTAATCAAATTACAGTGACCGTCAGGTGGTAAATTGTCATTCGTCACGTTTGGTGTTTCAATTCTCTTCATCAACATGTACACGTTTTTCACAATAATAAATAGTATTGTACACAAAATATTGTCAGCGATGTTTTAGGCCGAGAGTCAGACCGCTCAAGAACAAGACCCATCGCAAACGACTTAATGTAGCATGCATTCTACAAAGTTTGAACAAATCTTCGCGGTCTGCACCGAACGCACATTTCACTCTCACTCTCCGTCTAAAGAAATGTAGATATATGTTCTCCAGTAAGTAATTTTATTTCCTTTATATTGCTCATACGGAGCTTAAATAGTCTAAGTGAAATCAACACAGTAAGGCGCGGCAGAACGGCATCCGTTGTTGCCATAAACAATGCTCTAAAATTAGAGATGCTAGAGCAAGTTGCGTTTGACACATGTCAATTGTTCAGACGCGCTGTGTACTGCGACTTGTGAAGCACAAATGTAATGAGACGTACTATATTCGTTTATCCACACAATTACGAACGTGACCGGAATACTCATTAAAAGATCTATATCTTTGAAATTCTTGAAACGTGTATTTAATATAGATTCAGATCTTTTAAAGCAAAACCGACATGATATACATATGTATATTCTTTCAAAGATACTTTATATTAAAAGCAATAAATAAAAGATGATTTAAAGTCTATTTCAAAATAAGTAACATATTTCATACCTATATTGAAAAGCGCTATCGGTGAATAATTTAGTATATTGTTTCCTTAGTTAAAATTTCGTTAAAAGTTATGATTTAACAATATTTCATATTATATATAACAACATTTATTTAATTAAAATCTATTCTGAAATACTTGTTTCCACAAAGACTTTTTATTCTCTTTTGCGGTGTTACACAATTATTACAGACTTTTTTAATTACCTACAGCTATAGTTTGTAAACGACAGTAGGCAAACACATGTCGTTAAAATTCGTTTTTATTTATTTATTTCAAATTATTAATTAAATATCTCTACGTTTGATTTAAATTAAAAGCATAATAAGTTGTAGCCTGATATTAAATTTTAAACGAGTGCTTGTCTTCCTTAAGACAACCAACCTTTTGGTTAAAACAAGGAGTCGTTTAAAATTTAATATCAGGCTACAACTTATGCGTTTAATTTAAGTTAAACCCGTCCTTTTCCTTATTTTCTATCAGATATCGTATTATTTCAATAAATTATAGGATACTTTTTTATTCCATGCGAATCAAAGTTTACACTAAATCTGTGTGTCTATTTCAATGTACATAATCTCTTAACAATACCTATAGAAGACTGTTTTGTAACATGAGATACTTATTGTAATTGAAAAAAACTATTTCTACTTGTTTTCCCACCGCTTAAATCAATTTTAGGTAAATTAAACTAAAAGTATTGATTATCATCGACAAGTATCGGCGAATCGTCGGTCGTCGAACAAGTTAGTGAGACAGGTATGCATAAATTATGAACCACTCAGACAAAATGACACTTGCACGATCTTTGCAAATATTTCATTGCGTCCAACAGAGCACAATTGATTGCTGCTGTTTAAACCCGCCTCTTGTCACTCGTTTATTTCAATGATTAGTACTCGCTTTGCAGTTAATAGGGGACAATCACAAATTAATATGCGTTAAGGGTTGTTGTTGGAAGTTTTATATATTTGTTTGAAACATGTCATTTAAGTATACAATTGTACAATATCGTACTGTTTCATTTGTGAACAAAATGTTCGAGATATTTATTGCTTTGCACATTTTAAAGATTACTATAAATAACAGCTGCTCGCTCCGCGTGTAAGACACAAATACTAGATGTTATCTGAATAGTATTTCATTTCCGGTAGCGCTCCAAACAATATTGTGGTCGGCCTTGTTATTCTATTCCCAGAAGCTTATTACTTCAGCGTTTTATCACTTTACCCTCCCGACCTTGCGCCGATATATCTAGGAGTACCACGCTGAGCCCGCCCGTTGGACATAAAATTCCCCTCGTGATATAAGTACGCAGGAAACATGACCCTTATCATGAATCGAAACTTCTTATTACTTGAGAGATTATGAAATCTTTACACATTCTATGAAACTTCTAGACATAAATAATAAAAAGTCAATACGATGTCAAGTAGCAGTGTAAGTTAAGTATTAGAAGTGTAAGTTAAAGAATTAATGTCAGGAGAGACCTATGTCCCAATTCATACAAAACGGTTATCTTGACAATTGGTAACATCTTACTTATAAATATATGATATGTATGATCTATGATGTATGATGGCTCTAGATCTATGAATGAGGTAACTTCTAAATTATACAAAAACATACCATTGATATCTTGACTTTAAAATAAATTTGTAGTAAGTTCCAAGTAATATGTTACACGATCGCGGTGTGCTTAACTGTAAAGGGCGCAGGTTGTGAGGATATAGAGTTCGGAATGCGCGGTACAGTCGGTGTGAACCGGCCGTGTTTGCTCCGCCGGTTAGCGCGCTCTATCCTGGCCGCAGCGGCCAGCGTCCCGGAGGTACGATGTTCTACACGGGATTCATTTACCCGGCCCCCCATACCATTTCATAGCATAATTAATAAACTAGATTTGCCCTGAGATTTGAACCTTAACTGTTAACATAATTAATGTTAGATTGATGTTTTATTTTCATTGCGTACAATTCATGTCCATTGTATCTCAATATCGGTACTCGACTATAATTAGTTGTTTAGATAATTTATATACCCATACGTCTGTTTAAAACTAATGTCAAATGAAGTACAACAAATTAAAAAATACTAGTCCACAATGTTTGCTACGGCCATAAATAATGTTA
>DWQT01001580.1:0-16291 GCA_018244895.1 Myscelus amystis hages
TGGAAAATTCCGTATAAGTGTAAACAGTACAGACATTTATGTCAGAATTTCTGTCGTAGTCTGAACGTACCATTATAAACGCACTGCATAATTGCAAATGAAATCTTCAATTTCTTACGTAAATACTTGACGATACAAATGATAAAAATCCTTGAAGAAAAATGAATGCTTAGGAAATAGCGTAGTGTTCTCTCGTAAAAGTTGTTAAAATCATGCCATAGCCAAGATGAAATGTAATTTTTTTAAAAGATGTCACGGACTTTCTATTTTATAACGACCGAAATTATTCTCTGAAATTACTGCCAAGACAATTTCATTAAAAATGGTTCAGACATTTTCTTCTCAGATAAAAAAAAACCTGCGCCAATCTGCGAGGCGCAACTTTGGGTGGTCTATATCATTACATATCTGTGATTTTAAAATATGTTTTATTATGGAATCACGAGAGATACATCCAAATGTTGTATTACACTAAAAAGCAATTATTTTATACCAATACCCCGTATTACTGTAAACATTATATTTAAGAAGAGCACTTGCATCAGTAGCTCAAAAGCTAGTGCTCAAAATTAGCCGGCTGGGCGGTCTAAGCTAATTACCGAAGCGACCTCTGGCGCTGCATACTCGATATTACTTATTAGTACTCGCTAGGATTTTGTCTGTGAAACGTTGCGCTAAATCGAGTGAGACTCTGTGTAGTTAATGTACAGAATTAAGCAGCGCATATGCACCCAGCATCCGATAAAAAGAAAAACTAACTACCGCTTCTAATTGGCCAGTTGAACGAGTCTAATAATCATGGCTCCTATATTTTTTTTCTAATCCTATTAGTGGCTCCATATTTTGCTTGCGGATTTTTTTTAAACTAAGCCTACCAAAGAGACGGCCCATTGGTAAGGCTTTGAGTAATTTAACACCACATTAGTCGGCAATAAGTTTTTAAAATTGAAAGAGATGTATTTTTGAAGTCAATTCCATTTCTGACGCTACAATTGATTTCTTTGCTTGCTAGCTGTTTCATAGATACTGTGTTATCGAAATTTAAATTAACGGATTTTAGATGATTTGTTAATTTTTGAAAATGACGACAGTAACGAATATTAAAAACCCTTTACCGTAATACGCATAATATAATTATGACTTAATAAAACAATCATAGAAAAAAAGCTCGAATTTTGAAAAAAAAGATCTCCTTTTTTTTAAATATTTAAAGAAAAATCAAAATGCCTCTCTGATACCCAACTTGGAAACAAATAAAGCCGATATTTTTTGAAATAAGAATGTCCAATTCTCTTAATGGTCTCTTGTTGCTACCTTGAACAACCCTGTACGTAGCTTTACTGAAATAGCTTATGTAACTTAATTAGATACCGTTGTGTATACAAATTTTCTTAATATACAACCAATATTGATTTAACAATACAAGGTCTAACTCCGATTACAGACATAAAGACCAATAAAACCGACAACGTTAATTTTACTACTGTATTGTTAGAACAAAACGTTATATCTAACGAAAACACCAAATAAATAGAAATCTCTAAGTAAATTTAGAACGTAAAATTGAACACTGTGAATACAATAGCACATGAATTAATAAAACGACTCGTCTCACACGCTTTCAGAATAAGTAAACAATCGAGATTGACTATCTGTTTAAGTGAGGATTAGTTTACTATGCTAACATTGTATTTAATTAAAATAGCTTAACAGCTAGTGTATAGAATTTACCAGTGTAAATTGTAGCATTAGAAAAATAAATAACAAAAATAACGACCATTTCTAATTGGCTGCGCGAGCCCAATAATCATGGCTCCTATTTTTTTCTAACTCCATTGTTACCGGACGATGACAGAGCGCCAATTTGAGCGAACAGCTGCTCCCATTATTTGAACTTGGAACGCAAAAAACTGACTACATAATTTACCGCTCGCCAAATGGTGGGGTCTACACATTCTAATTCTAAACTGCGACCTCGACCAATAGCGGCCGAGGACGAACCAACATGGCGGCCGTGGGAACCGGTTAATGGGCCGTTGGAATTTAGAATAGTATTTTTTATTAATGCGTTCGTTACGTTCGAGAACTATTGTTTTGTTTTTTTTTTTCAATTTGTTTTGCGGCCTACGGCGAATTAGTTCCTAGGGTCTTTTGTAGATCACCTGCGTTCTAGGTCCGTAATTATGGGGAACTGTTAGTTGCTGTAGCAACAAAAACGACGTAGAAAATATATTGGACACTTGAAACAATGTAGATCAAGTAATCCATCATTTTGATAACGTCCCTTTTGCAAATATAAAGGCAGGTATAAATGTAAACACTCCATTCAATTCCGCTTTCTATTTTCTTTTCAACTTTCAACTTACATTTAATGTTGTTGTATTTAAAAAATAGCAAATGTTTTATTATAAATCTGATTGTAAGTTTAAAGTCTCATGTGTTAAATGTGAAAGAAATCAGAGAATACATACATTTTTAACAGGAAAATACAATAAGATAAATTTTAACCTTGAAAAATAGAAGATATCTATTGGAAACAAGTAATAGGATTTTTTTTGGTAAGTTCAGCCAATTATTAGTACAAGAATCTATTTTTTGTCTGTTTCTTGCGTATGGCTGTTAAAGGAAATCTTTTTATGGTCAAAACACAGATATTGGGTATAAACAGTTACCCAATATGTATTTATTAATAATACTAATTAAATTGTCAATATTAATAGTCATAATCCAAGGCTGATTTAAAACACAAGTAATAAAAATCGTTTTACGGATAAATGCCAAGATTTTAAATACAGCATTTAAAAATGGAATGAATTAATGGAACCAAACTGCATGTTTTATGTTATAAGCGATGTCATATTTTTACCATTGTACAAATTATGGGACATAATTTTAATTATGGGACTTTTTAATAAGCACTCGCTTCGTAAATAGCGGGCTGAAGGATTATCGGTCGAGTGCACAAGAACACGGTGAAAAATTTTCGAAATCCATCAAAAATTGAAGCCTCAAACCAAGCCTCTTGTACATTTGAGGCGGACTCTTCAATATATCCAGTTCGATGGAGACCAACGGGGCTAATTCTGAAATTAATTGAATTAATTGAAACGCGGACATCTGCGTTAATTATAATTTAACGCTCGATTTAATGTACATTATTCATTTCGAAATTCAAATTCAAATACACCCGCGTTCGTTTAATGAAATCCAACGGCTTTGAGCGCCGCTCGCAAATCACCGACCGCTAAAAATTTCAAACGTCATGCATTAAAAATTCTTAAAATGAAACGCTCCTTAAACCAATGGCTCGACAAGGAACGAATGGATTCTATGCGATATATGGTAAATTCATCGCTTTGAATAAATATATAGGTACGTTCAAACGTTTTCTTAATTTCCAGTGTCAGAACGCACGCCTAAATAAAACCTCTGCAAATTCTATGCTACATACATAGGTACGTTAGGAGCTTATTTTTTAAATCTTTTTATTACTTTTTATTTTACTACGAATCTTTTTTATCTTTAAAACAGTCCATTCGCCTCTTTTGCATTAATATGATGAATCTATAAACTTTTGACGAAGTGCTGTTTCCTTTACGTCACGGATTGATGACAAGTCTTAACATGTCTCAATTTTAATTTTTCCTTACTTTTCGTTAACAGCTTAGGTTAGAGCATGTGTGCTTAAAGAAAATAGTATATTTCGCAACCGGAAGAGCAATTTTGAAGCCGTTTTGATAGCATTTTTTTATATATTGTGACCTAGATTTTAATACATTGTTTCAAATAGACCAACCATTTTAAGATGTTTTCAGGGCGGTGATAATCCCTTTTAACGATAGCTGAACTGGTTAAATTCGTTTTGGCCTGTATTTATAAACTCATAAGTTTTATTACAAATATGGTATTCTGGTCTGATGCTATACATTTATTTCACGTGAGATTCTAATTAGAGCTTCAGCATACGAGTACGTGTAAAAATGTTTCAAATTTTATTTATTTAATCCGAATGCAAGATGTTTGTGGTCATTTAAAATTAAAATACGACGTAAAGTAACGTAGGTGCATTTTAGCGAATTCCAAAAGCCTACGTTACTACTTAAGTCATAACGATTATAATTCTATAAACCGCTTAATATGGCATATATCTATAAAAGGCTTGGAAGCAGAGTTATCAACTCACAGACCCTTAAGCCCGCGAGTACTTCCAACGATTTAATGTAACACTCATAGAGAGATCTGTTTATTATTGAAGCGCTGTGACGCCATTTTGACTCTGATCTGTACTCTATGGTTGTACGCTCGAGTAAAAAGTTCTCATGATCTATGGATTTTGTCTCTATAAATTATGAATGATGTTATTTTAAACGATATGAAACTGTACTTTTGTATCATTGTACTAGATTAATAACTAGCTGACCCGGCAACCTTACTTTTGCTATATAAATTGTAATTAACACGCTCGCAACTCCCCTTAAAGGTGGAATTTCATAAAACCCGTCTTACTGAGCACTTACGTCCTTAAAAGAACCCGCATGCAAAATTTGAAACTCCTAGCACTTGTAGTTTCTGAGATTTCGGGATGAGTGAGTGACCTTTCGCTTTTATATATATAAATTAAAAAGCATACTTCAACGCGATGTTTCTCAACAGCACATACATATATCTAATTAAATTTATCTACAACTGGGTTCGTCGTTCGGCACAGTTCACTAACGCGGTTGTTGCATACCGCACCAATACACGCCCAAGTTCAGGGAGCATAAAGAAATAGTTGGTTAAATCGCAGCGCACGCGTGAGACGAGCTAATTTCAGCTCCGCGAGGCCTTTCTGTTAGGCGTCACTTCAAATCACACAAGTAGAGATAAAGGCCGGCGGAGGCGGCGCAAGCAACCTCTACTACAGCCTCCAACAGTCCCTCTGTACCGCCGCTCTTGAAACGAAAGCAAAGGCTTAGAAAATGCTGGAGATTCGTTTTTGCACGCATCGGTCTTAAGGAAGAAAATTGTCACGCCTCTCGCGCTTCTCCGACGAAGGGTAATTTTGTAATTAAATTCGCGCTATCCCGCTGAAAACGCACGCGCGCACCGAAAGGCGTTGGTAAAAAGCGTTTTGTATAGGTCTCTTACGTAGGACTTTGTGAAAAGAAAATATTTGTAGAAAGATACATTGTTTCAACTCCGAGACGCTTCGGTCGGACAATGCGTTTCAAAATTACTCTAATTTGTATACGAGTACTTTCCTTACGTATGTTTACGACTGTTTCGTCTGTTTGTGTGGCTTTCAAGTTTTTAAAATGAGATTTGTATATAAAAGCATCATCGTTTTAATTAAGTTGCAAACGTGATGTGAAAAAATTCTTCAGTATCTTCAAAATAACTTCAATAGCTCTTGACAATTGACTGATGCCGTTTATAGACATTGACCTCGAGTAGGACGGTATAAATAGGACTATTAGGGCAATTTAGCCCAGTTAATATCGCTCGTTAATAGGACTCTTAGTATTCGTTGGTAACAAAACAGATAGATTTACCTATTGGATGTCTCAGAATTTTCCCTGGAAAACGCCATTTCAAATAAATCAACCTAAAGTTATTATGTTTCATTAGCGCTTATCTAAATAATACAGGGTTACAATAAGACGGAAACGGCAAACGTTGTTAATAAACAAATATTTGATAACAACTCTACACGTTATTAATAAACATTGCTAAAACGATAAACACTAATTATACATGACCTTTTAAAGTGTAAATGTAATTTGTATGACGTGTATACAGTTTGCAACACCCCCTATTATATTTAGTAACTACCAAATTGACAAATAAACGCACATAGTAAAACCTAATAAGCATGTTAATATTGATAATGTGATTGACTTTTAATTACTTTCCTTTTACTTGCTAGGGACTTCTGAAAGTAATGACCAATCCAACAGTTTTTGTTAAGTTATCGATATCAGAGCTTATCAAGTTTATAACTGAAATTAATAGACAATCGAATGATGAATTTAAAACCGCGTGTCGTCATATTTGCTGCTTCGGAACGGACGAAAAACCTAGCGATTTGAGGAATTTGGGAAGAGAATGATAAATATGTTAACAAAAATCCACATACAAATTGGACGAACTTTCATAGTTAGCATAAAAACACTAAAAAAATCAATTTATTCCCAGAGTCCCGCATCGGAATCGGACAGCAGTTCGGTGTCGGGAGCGAAGAGTCCAGCTGGCGGGCCGCCGCTGCTGCAACACCTGCTTCAGCTGCAGCTGCAGCAGGGGCAGAATCCACAGGCCATTGCACAGGTATTATGACAAACGAGGAAGATGAGAAGATATTTTGAACAGCTTCAAGCTCTTCAACACAACGCAAAAGCCAATATATCGATACACAACAATTCGTAAAGAATGGTTGAAACACCATTAACAATTTCCTATCACTTAATTATTAAACATCAATAAGTACCTATAGGAATAATTGAAAAATCAGCGTAAGGAAATGATATTAAATCGAGGATAATTCTATTTAGTTATTTCCTCTTTTAGTAATTTCTTTAAGCCTTCGAAAATTGACGTTGCTAAAAGGAAATATAAAAATTGTTACTCCAATAGGACATCATAGAATTCGTCTAAACATATCAGAATAGTTCAAAACAGAAGCTTCCTTATTGCCCTAGATTGCACGCCTAATTAGCATCCCATCAAATCAAATTACTCAAATCAATAAAAGGTCACATTTAAATTA
This sequence comes from Myscelus amystis hages, assembly GCA_018244895.1. NCBI lineage: Eukaryota > Metazoa > Arthropoda > Insecta > Lepidoptera > Hesperiidae > Myscelus > Myscelus amystis. Next base: position 6,746 of record DWQT01001580.1, read on the forward strand.
AAGTTGCATTATTATAAAAATGCTATGTTCCAGATCGTTTAATCCGATTCAAATATTTCCATGGTTGACCATCCTGCCTATTCCAGGTTATTAAACCAGATAAGGAAACAAAACTGGCTGTTGATTGTCTATTGTTGTTGGCTATCAGCTGTTTGGGTTGCTGTCAAGTGTATATTTAGACTAAATTAGGTTGCTATAACAGCAGGCGTACACGGAGATGTGTGTACAGTTCCAGCAGATGATAGCGGCGCTGGCGGCGCTGGGCACCGCGCCGGCGCTGTCCCAGGCCTGGATGATCCAGCGGTTGGCGCAGGCGAGGCCGCAGCTCGACAGGTAAATACCTAACACAAAAGACAAAAACAACGTACATACCACAACCATGACACCAGGTCCTTAACGGGGTAGACAGAAAGCACCGAATGTTAAATATCTCTGTCCTTACAGACCTCACGTGCTTCATTCATCACCCTCTTGCATACACGCCGGTTTGGGAGACCCTTGACTCCCCTGTCAGCAAGTGTCTCACCTATTTGGTCGTGATAGAACCAAATAGGTCAGACCAAAGAAATACATCTTTAATATTAAGTTTTTCATCCTTTCCGTGGTCCACTGCTGGACCGGGTCTCCTCTAAGAGATGGATTTAGGCCATAGTCCACCACGCTGACCGAGTACCGATTGGTAAACTTCACACACCTCAGAATATATACACTTTAAAACATCTCTAAGGTGTGCAGGTTTCCCCACGATGTTTTCCTTCACCGTTATAGCAAGTGATATTTAAATAATTATGAAACGCACGTAACAAGTTAGAGTTGCGTGCCAGGATCTAAACCAGACCCCGGAGTGAGGGCTGAATTTCATACCACTAAGCGTTCACTGCTCTTAAACATTCATTGATTATTATTAGTACTCTCTATAACTATGATACAGGCTACAAGCGAACAAATCTATGTTGAAGCGACAATGGCACCGCAGTCGATGATTAGAAGCCTTGAGTTGGACGTTACAAAAATAACATTGCAAATTTAATAGCCTCTGTATTAGTTCGATTTCCTCGTTGTATATATTCCTGTGTAATTAACCTTTACTTCGTTTCGCATCGTTTGCACTCGTCTAGTAGTCGTGATACTATATTCGTAACGCCTGTATCGACTTTAGTTATTCCAAGTTTCAATGTCGCGTTTTGATCTATGATTTCTGTTATAAAGATTTATTTTGCTCTAAATGATGTTACGCTCTTATGGTACGTTCAGACTACGACAGAAATTGTGACATAAGTGTCAGACATTCATGTCTGTACTTTTGTAATTTTCCACATAAAACTCATTTTATGCATTAAAACGCGATGCAGTGTATATGCAAAATGTTAAACGTGCCGGAAACTTCTTAACTACACTAAACACTTCAACACAACGTGTTCACACAGAGACATTCGATTTATACACTGAGTGTACGGTGTATAGTGTCATAGTCTGAACCGGCCTTTATAGTTAGCTTTTCATATATTATCTAACATCTAATAGCCCCCACGTGCCCTGCTGCTTTCATAAAAAAAAAACATTTAGTTAAAACGTTCTTTTGATAGTAAAATCTGTTACTTTCATATTAATATCCCTTTTCTGTGTATTCGTGGCTTCTTAAATGAAATGCTTTCAGTTCAATTGATGGTTACTATTTACACAAAATAGCAATGTAACTGCAATCATTAATGGTCAAACCCCTTTTGCATTGCACTATTACATCGTGTTACATTTGAATTAGGAATCTGAGATGTAAACGGCTTAATGGAAACATTGGCTGCTTTTAATTTTAAATAAGTGGCCGTTACATTAATGTATTCAAGCTCTACGTTGATAATACGAAATCATATCGTGATTATGTTTTATGATATCAAGTACTACGATGCGTTTCCGATATTAAAACTGCAAACGCGAACCACTCTTGAATAACGAGTCAATCTAATGATTGCACACGCTCAATCATTAACACATCATTGATTTTTCCAAATTGATAGCCATTTTAATGCTATCGATATTTGTAACGCTCGTTTGAACCTGTGAGATGCTGGGGATTTTTGTTGTCGTTATTTTTCTGTTTTAACGCACAATGAAGTACAATCAATTGTGTGTTTAATTGGATTGTTATGTACCAGCATTTCCTAGTGCCCACTTCAAATTACAATTCGGTCGGTCGTATGAAGCCCGAAAAACCCGAATTCTCAAATGTATTAACTAATATAACTTTTATTGTGGAATCTTAATAACAGCGCTTATAATATTTGGGCTGATATGTACCTACTAAGACATATTTAATTTCATCCATCGCTATAAATGAAACAATTATTTTATTTTCACCATAATTGTCATAACATTCTATATGTATAAGAATTTCAATTATCATTGTGATAATATTTTTAATAGGCAAATATTGATAATTGTGTATGCAGTCTCAATTAAACAGAATGTTTGCATAACTGAAGTTTCTTGAGAGCAATTCGAGACAACAGTCTGCAAGAGCGGCTAGGCCAACAAGATTTACGAGCATAACGATGATTCTACACAAAATTGTTGTATACCGACCGCGATTCAAAATATAAATTATTCGTTACCGTTCTAATGGCATTGAACGCTGTTTAAAATAAATATCAGAGCATACTTTCCACGTATTATCATCCACTGTATAATTTGTGCCGTAAATAATACGACCGGCGGCATTTTCTGTATAATTTTCACTACTTACACCTGTTACACGAACGTGAATGTGGCCGGCCTCGAGTGTGACTCGAATGACAATTTACGTAATCGTCTGTCACATTTTGAACGATAGATCCACAGCTGAACCTTTCCAATCTAAACAGTCACCCGTAATCAGATTTACATCCAAGTGTGGTTTCTCCTTCGACAATAATTTCCGTTTTCAACGCACTTTGAGTCAAACGCTTATTAAAAATCAATGTAACTTATCACCGGCCCACGTGATATAGGAACAGGTTAGTAAAATAGAGATTATTATAACAAGTTTTATATGTCGACAGTATCAAATACCAACCTTATATAAACGGGTATTGAAATATATGGAGTCATATGTATATACATAAACCTAGTTGATAACAGCTCAAGGAAATACCCTAATTCTAATACAAAACTTATCAAACTTGATAATATTAATACATCAGATAACGCTTCAGTGCCAGATACGAGTACATTTGATAGAATATATGCAATGGATTCTAAGCTCTATCACCTTATATTAGCGATAGTTGTCGATCAAATCGTTGAAGCTACATATATAAACGTATGTTACCTATAAATAAGGATGGATCCTTGAGCCGCGGAGTGAATCGTTACTCAATACGGAACTAGCTCTGATTCGCGGTTTTACTTCACAAGCGCAACCAGTTTGAACCGGTTTCATCAAGCAAACGTGAACTTGATAGGAGCAGCGCATTATAATGAAACGTATTGGCGCGCGTTAATAAATCCCTGCAAAAATGAATGCCACAGACTCGAAGGTGGATTGTGGGTTGTATTAGAAACTTGACGATTGAGTCTTACATGAAAATAATAATTGGCGAAGTACATTAAAGTAACGAGTCAAAAAAGGTAATCAGTATGGGTTTTTCATCGAAATGTCAATATTTTCCTTCTTTTGATGATACACTTTAAACTTATGCCACGTTTTATCATCACAGATAATAAAACAGACGAACTAGATCGAAAAGCAGACAGACAATTTCATCAGAAACTCCCTCAGTTTTAACGAGTTGACAACCTTTGGGTTGGGTATTCGGGGCGAATCCGATACGCCGGCTTGGGATTTTATGTGTCCCGCGTGCGATACATCGGGATTGAATGAATACACGATTAATGGTGTTCATTTATATATCTCAAGTAACAGTTACGTTCGCCCAAGATAGTGAACAATGGTCCAAATCAAATCTTTTAATATCCATATTGATGGCATTGATTGGCTTCGTTACAATGTCAAAATTGGAATGTAAAAAGAATATACTCGTAGCTAAAAACTGATGACGTAGTGTATTGACTATACAATATTGAATCGCAATAAATTAGAATGGATAGTTTTCGAAGGATGTACATTATCGCATCGATGACTCGAAGCGGAGTGCCACAAGGTTGCATACTTAGACCAATTTAAAATTTAAATGCGTTTACTTTGGAATCGGTATTGTTTGGTTCGCAACTAGGTCGGTAATTAGAATGACAGTGATTTTAATTTAGGCATATCGTTTCGGGTCACGGTATCTCGGTACAAATTATTGTATTTAACTATTGTATTTCTAAACACTAGACACTGCGGTTTAGCATATATTAGTTGGAAGAATTATAAATGACGCTTCATAATTGGCGCAAAACAAGTACACTGACCGATGAGATGAATAGGAGAAGGAAAAAAACGAATTCGCATTCAGAACTTTACCTGATCAGAATCGGAGACTAACTCTGTATGGTAACTGGTTTGATGATGTATTGAACCAAATATGTCGTATTAACAACCGATTAAAATATTTTAATGGGAGATTTTTTTTGTATGACGTGACTAACTCTATTCGATTCGGTGTATTACTTCAGTATTTACAAAATAACACAATACCAGTCTAGACCGGTATCAATTTAGTCACTATCGTCATTTCACGGCAGGAGTTGAAAAACACCAATATTTTCCACTTCTAGATTACTTTGTCACGGTTTCCAATAGGTATTTCTATTTACCCGCCTTGAGTACTCGGCCTATTATTACTAGCTTACCGACTATGAGTTCTGCTGAGTTTTGTAAAAGAAAAATATCCTTATCACTATGGTAATTCAGAAGAATTTCTTCGTCAATCCTAGAAAAAAATTACCGTTCACACAGAGAAATACAGGATTCGTAAGTGAATTGCATTGAAATTAAGTTTAAAATGACATCTATAAGTAATATGACCAATGCTGGTGACCCAAAACGTATAGTATAACCTAGGAGGACCTATGTCCAGCTGTGAAAGATTTTGAAAGGACATATGGTGATAATGATCAAGAAACCAAGTTTAATCAACATATTGCAGTAATTGGTCTACTGAGTCACAATGACAGTATTTACCAGATAACATAATTCCCTGGCAACTTAAATATGCGTTATAAATCATGAAATTGTCGGTTATTAAAACGACCTTTTATGTGTTTAAATCTGGTTTATTTTCCTGTATATTATCATCGATTAATAGTTAGTTGTCAGCTTAGACTGCGCCGTTTCACGTTCGACCTATCACGTTTTCACGATTTTAAAACTGTTTTGTGAATGAGAAATGGAATTTTACTTTTAAAATCGGTTACAAGATGCATTGCCTACAGCATTCTCCAGTAGCATCGCTTGTTATGGGTAATTTTGATACGAACATACCCTATCAGACTCCAGCTGCTGATAACATATCGCCACTAGTCGAAAAGCCTTGAAGAAAAGTAACATATTCCTTGATCAAAGTATCATGATTCTATTGAAGGTAAAGGAAGCAAAAGAGTCTCATTATAAGCTAAATTTCCTAATATATCAATCAATCTAGGTTCTGAAATTATCATATCAGCAACCATATATTTCGGTAAATTTAGCGATGTCTACCAGGATTTGAAACAACCTCGAAATGGCAGCCAGAAATCCCAATCATTAAGTAACATTGACATAACCATCACGTCAGGTCCCTAACGGGGTAGGCAGTAAGCACCAATTGTCAAATATCTCTGTCCTTACAAACTTGTCCTATAACCATTAATTTAACGTTGATTTACTCTCACGCAGTCCAAAGCTCTCGACGGGTATAAAAAAGCTTCATCATCCGAAGGGAAATCACAAAGCATAGGAGGAAAGCGCTCAATCCGTTCCTTTATTCGAGCGGATGCCGCGCCGACAATTGCGTCTCCGACGAAGGCTTTTTCGGATATTCGCCTACGTGTTTGTTTTGCAACGAAACTATTTGTAGCGTTTTTCTTGCTGCTGTTAAAACATAGTACATCTTTTACCTTAAGCAAGCCTTGGAAGTGTGTCGTCCCCGACGAGCTATAAGTCACTTTGACATGCAGCTCTTCAAATGACAGTTGAAGCTTCTGGTGTGGTAAATGTCCATAGTCGACAGTGACCACTTACTATCAGGTGACAGGTTTGCCTATTTCCCAGCCTATGCAATAACAACGCTTTGAAAAACTATTAACCTTCGTTACTGAAGTCCTGCAAGGTTTTGAGGCATTCACCAACACGTTGCTTAATTGTCTGATAAATTATTATTATAAGTGATGATTATGTGTTAAATGATTGGGCATTGTTTCTTTGATCTACTTCACTTATCAGCATACATGAAATAGACACTATGATCATTAATAAATGTACTGAAATCTTCACTTAAATATGCTTTCCTTTATCATTATGCTAAGTGATAAATCGTAACACATCAACCCCGCCCTCCATCCCTTCACAGAGTATGAGATTAAAAGCTGAACCACTACAACTGTTACTTACCTTTTCATATTTTAACCTATTATCGTAGCTTTGAGCACATTTTCTCGTTTATGGGTTACATTGTCGCATCACAATAAGTTTCAATGCACCACGAAGACGCCGCCAGCCGATGCCACAATGCCGGCTTTTGTTTGCTCCTCGGACGACATTGACGCGTCGTGTCGAGCATCGCTCGCTGTTTATATGTCATTACTTTAAACTGGGATTGCCAACGAATTGAACATTTGTTGCTATGATTGCAATACAAGTGTATTTTTAATTTTTTTTTAATACCATACAAGTAGAATACGAGCAGCAGCCCACCCGATGGTAAGTGGCTACTGCCGCCCATGGACGTTTGTAATCGACCCCAGATAAGATTAGATTCCTATCTCAGGTCGACCACAGAGGGGCCGCTGCCCCTGAAGACTGACCTGGAATGCCTCAAAAAAGCTTGTCTCCCTTACTACACCCTTCAAACCAGAACACAACAACGTTTAACACTGCTGTTATAAGGCAGAAATAGGTGTGGCGGTGGTGCCGCCGGTGTCGAGCCACAGAGGGGCTGCCTTATATATTTATTTAAATATGTAATAACCAAGTAAACTATTCTCGACTTGTAAGAACTTAGAATTAAAACGATTCACCGAAATGCTTGACTTTTCGTGCGAGACTTATTAGTACAAAATAGATCTAAAATAGACATGACTTCAGTGAATAAAGATTGCATGGCTCACGAAAGTAAATTTTACACAAAGATAGGAGGTACAATTAAAGTAGCTTCTTTGCAAGTTGTTCATTAATTTAAAGGGCATCCAGTTGCGTAGTGAGGTAAACAATTTATATTGAACAGAGGGGTATTAACCGCTTGCATTTCAAACTTCTTATAGTTTTGCTGTTTACCATAAATTCTTGCAATTTTCAATAGATATCAGTATCATAAATGCTATATCTGCTTATTGTATGATTTATTTAAATGAAAAACAAATTTGAAAAGAAATGTGGAGTCTGAGTTCATTTTAACATATGTACATACATATACGAATAAAATAAGTTTCGTACTAATATAACATTGAAGTTTCTGTTTATAATGTCAATCTTCTTAATAGTCACGTTTTACTACCTGCATGTGAAATTGTATATCGTACTTACAATAAAAAAAGACAATTCTTGAACTGTTTGTTTATTTCGCTTAATTCCCAAAACGGTTGAACTGATTTTGACGAGACTTTCACTGCCAGATAGCTAATTTTATATGGGGTACTTTTAAGGTTATTTAAAAATCTTAGCTGGAAGATTTGATGATGTTTTTTAGACATTTTATAATCTTTTAGTTTAACTATTTACAATAATGAAGAGTAATGTATGCGGACTATGTCTCAATTAACTTTTTGTTCACAGTCATTCCTCAAGTAAAAGTAACGAATCAACTGGTTGGCGCACCTCTTGGAAGCGATGTGGAACTCCAATGCTACATAGAAGCTTCCCCTAAAGCCATGAACTCCTGGTACAGGGAAGATTGTAAGTGAACGAAATAAATAACATCAATATTTATTACACAACCCCCAGAATATTTTTATGATCTAAATTGTTTGCCACATCATTTTTTTACTACCTATCTGTAGTTAAAGATTTAATGGGACTCTCGTATATATATGATATCAATCGTGATGATGATAATTACATACATATTTATATGATTGCAATGATTCTTTTTGTGTTTACGTAACGTAATTTATTCAAACAATTTTGATAATAACATGAAATTATTTTATCCACGGTCCGGTTTGTCACGTATCTGTGCAAATTACCTTAAATAGATTTTGTTTGCCAAACATTATAAACAAGAATTTTTTCACAGCCCTCGTTAGCGACAAACTGCTGGAAAATCCAAAATTTCGTATAACGGAAACGGCGACGAACGACTACTCTTTATGGATGAACTTGACGATAAAATCGTTGGCACCGGGCGATTACGGGACCTATGTGTGTGCTTCTGTCAATGCTTTAGGGAAAATGGAGAGCCAAGTTAGCTTGCATAGTAAGTTCTTTAGTATCACGTGGATAGAGACATGGAAAATACGATTATAGTACTCGGCAAAGATTGTAAAATAAATTTTAGGTATAATAAATTACAGTCGGCACTGCAGGCAGGTCGATGAATACTCGTAGTGATAGTAAGCCTTTTGTGCTTGTATATACATTTGGATCGACACATATAATATGTAGGTCATACGTTGTAAAATTAATCCGCTATTGGCTTCCCTTTGTTAGCTTTTTGACTGCCAATTATTCCAGACGTTTCTATCTGTCGTCCTATCATTGTCAATTTCTATACAACATCATATGCCATTTATTGCAAAAACCGGTAAAGCTTATATTGAGGCAATTAACACGTTTAGTAAACACGTGTTTAAATAAACATATAAACATTATTAGGTTTTTTACCGGCATCTAATTTACATAATCCGAATAATGGTTTTTTTTTCTAGTTGTCTTATTGATTAAAATACAGCCTGATCTATGAATAAAAATGTAGATTTAAAACTACTCATCGTTAATATAATTGACAGTTGCCATCAATAAACATTTCAATTGTACCTAATCTTTTTATATTACTAGTTACTACATTCAACATTACGTAAGTTAAAATTTAAAAAATATTAATGAACACATAAATATAAGAGAGCTTTCGTGTTCTTGAGTAATTATCCTTTCGTCTCTAAATCTAATATACAAATAGATTGTCTGCATTGTCTACATTTATTATTCAAAAACTAGACAATAATGAATGTCTATAGAGGGCTGGAATATAAATAATATTTCCTTATTAGGAACTTGTAGGTTTATATCGTAACTATATTTTTAGACTAATTCGTTTTCATTTGAACAGAAACCATCTATTTCGTTTGAATTTGGAGTCGTTAAAGCTATTATCAAAGTCAAAAGAGCGAGGAAAAACCATGAGCCAAGACTAATTCATTAACTGGCCTCGTGGTCGAGCGGTTAGAGACCCTGACTGTGAAACCGGAGGTCGTGGGTTCGATTCCCACCCAGAA
>DWQT01001581.1:0-16290 GCA_018244895.1 Myscelus amystis hages
TATGTAAAAGACTGAATTGTAGTATAAGAAGCAGAATTCTGCGTTGGTTCGGACATGCGGAGTGAATGGATGGTGGAAGAATCACAAAACGAAGATAAAATGCGGGTGTTGATTAATGTAGGTGTTGGAGGACACCAAGAGTTTCATACTTCGACCAAGTAAGGTCACTTAAGGTGTAGAACAGAAAAAAAAGAAAACAAAAAAGTAGGTCAGATACTAGCTTATGAAGCAGTCAAGATTCTGAGAAACGTTCGATGCGAATGATGAATGTAGAAGAGGTTTTGGAAGGATAAAGATTTGGCACTCGGTGCTTCCTGTCTACTCCGCCAGGAACCTGGCGTGATAGGTTAATAATAATAATAATAATGATTACTATACTATAATGCATATTTTGCGCACTGATAAGTCGCTTCAATTCAACGCCAAGGCGTCCCTAATTAGATTATATTCCTGAGGCGACGTATCGTGATTAGAATATTTATTTCCTCCTAACGATCTTTATAGACGTTTAAGATATATCGTGAAGTCCATTCCTTAACATTACTGCTGCGAATGCGAAAACGTAGCTGTGGGTGTGTCTTGTAATGTAATTCTCATAAAGTGGGTGCATTATAAAAGAAGACTTTTCAATCAACGTTTTTTTGGCATCGGTATATTTAATTAGATTTTACGATTCAAATGTGGGATGGGAATGCCGACGAAGCAATGTGTACCGTTGATCAAACCGAGCCCACACAATATCCGGCAGTCAATAAAAATGGAAGAAAGGAATTCGCTTTCAGATCAAAATGGAGTTCCGTATTTACATGACACTTTTACCAATTTTCTACGTTCAGTTTACATTACAATAGTCTATGGTAATTTATATTTTCATCAAATATAAATTAGGGAATAAAGGGAAATAACATCACTATTGATTTACGTAACCGCAACCACTGAATAGAGAGTATTCTACGGTTTCAGTACCGCTGACGGCACTCGAAAGCAGCTGCACAATGAAAACATTGTATATGTATGTACTATATATCGTAGGAATGTCGCTACAGGCGAAATATACCTACAATATCTCGCCATAAAATTGCCTTGAAATCGTGTATGCTTTAGTGGAAAGTAGAAAAACGATATGCCGTTCCATTATTTCGCCGCGTGTTATACTCGTATTGCCATGATCACATTAAGGAACGTTCTGTAAAACGTTATTATTATGTTATATATAACGTGTGTTACGTATAATGTTATCAGCATTTTTAGATAAAATTATTACCTATTTTAACAGTTCTTCCTTGCCATAGACATTCCAATTTACTTCGCTAAGTGGCTCTGCTAAAACATTAGTTCTATTTTAAATTATGTTTATAGATTATAATGAACTGGCTTTTTGTCACAAATCAAACTTATACACATAACATAAACCTAAGTGGTTATCTGTACTCGTAAGGCGCGGGCTTAAATTACCAATAATTGGCGGTTAATTTGTAGACACGTTTAATCCGTCACGCTGGTGACCACTAATTGGTTTACTGTTTGGCCATCAAATCTACTGCGTGTAACGGAAATGTATAATGATGGTTTCATACATAAGTGACTTTAACATATAAGTAAACTAGCTTTTGCCCGCGGCTTCGCCCACGTTTAATTCTGAGCAAAACAATTCTCCTTTCCCTATACCGTGAAAACTTCCCGCTATCTTTGGAATATCTAAATTCATATATTACATTTACTTATTGCCATTAAGAAATGTTGAATTGCAACGCGTGCGAAGCCGAGGACAAAAGCTAGTTATACATGTACACTTTCCTCTTCAATCACTGTATCTATTAAAAAAAAACCACATCAAAATCCGTTACGTAGTTCTAAAGATTTAAGCATACAAAGGGATATGGGGACAAAGAAAGCGAGTTTATTTTATACTATGTAGTGATTATTACCTAAATTTTATGTGACACTAATGAAAAATGAAATCTAAAGTACCGTTGTCCTTTTATTAACTCATTAGCTCTAGGAGATTGCAGATGTTGTCGTGGATTATTAATTTGCCTTTTTTTTGTAAATTGAGCATATTATGATCTTTATCAGTTCAGTGTCGCGCGGAGCTTACAACGAAGTTTTGATACAGATTCGTAAACGTAGCAGTTGAAGTCCACACGATTCTACACTGTTAAAATATCTAATAAACATAATAAGTAAAATTTCAATGTGATTTCAAAATGATTCAATTTTATTAGGTGCTTACAGTTATTCACATCACAAAAAAATATAAACAGGCTTTTTAAAATTTGCAATGTTATTTGCGGCACAGATAAGCTACGTATAAGCTTGATACATACGTAACATATAGAATAAAATTGTATAATATACCACATTAAACCATTAATTAAACAATCCTGGAAATCATACTCATAGGTCTATTTTGAAAAAAACATTCACAAGCAGTTAATATTTATTGACGAGTATTTAGTCGGTATTCAGTTTTTAGCGATAAACCACCCCTTTCCAACATATTCTCTCACTGAGCAAGCTCTATGTTACCTAATAATTCACATATTATATGCATAGTGTTATGCAACTTTGAAATTAAATGTTACAAATGTTACTAATATGAGACGGCATAGCAAGGCGAGGGATTCATTTATTAAACATGACCTTGAGATATCAAAGTTAGTTCTTATGTGCGCATGCATCAATGATATTACGAGCCTGTTAAATGGGAATGTTATTAATTAGCAAAGAGTAAATTTACTCGCTACCTGGCTTGTTTATACTGTATACTGTGCAATTAATAACCTAACATGGAGGTATGCGTAGTAGCCAAACTCGCGTTCCAAACACATTTTCGTTCGCGCTAAATTGACATATACTGAATTTGTATTTGAGTTGGTGCCACATATTTGGGTGGGCTTAGCCGTTTGCCCTTTGCCTAGTTAAATATAATATTATGCTGTATAATTTTAACAGCGATAAAGGTTGAGTTTGCCTGTAGGTTAGAACTTTTACAGACCTGTCTTACGTACGATGTTCCCAGTTTATATATTGTACTCATAAGATATTTTCTATGCTGTGATACCTATATTTCTAGGCATGCATTAATAAGGCATACACTATAGCTGAATTCGACGATAATATATATGTAAATATATATAACACATGTGCAATACCATAAAAGAATTACATAAAAATACTTTGCCCGTATGTGAAGCTTTGTGTATAAGAAGACCATTATTAATTGACGCATAACATCAGCGGCTAGCGTCCATGTTGTATCAGTTGTCAAAGGTATGACAACCGTCGCTTATACAGTATACCGACGCGTATTTCTTCAGCGATTCATCGACTGGCATAGCGTAGTTTTTATAGAAATACGTAAGCATAGCTTTACGATACCGACCCACGACAAAAATTGTATTGTAAATATAACTTTTAGAAATGTGGGTATATAACATTTATATTCTTAATGACACAGACAAATAATGGTGTAATATAGAATCAGATAAAGTTGTATTTAATTGTCCCGGTTATTATTAAAATTATTAAGTACTGTTATGTTTCTGTAATCGTGTATGATTTTATAGCGTAAATAGCATCGGCTCTATTAATGTTAAGCGTTTCAATATAACACTATTGGCAATAGATAACGGATGACAGGCGATATCTGATACTGATGTCAATAAATCGACTCTTTCTCGTGCTATCCATATCTTTCCGTAAGCTCTTTTGTACCGGCAGGAAAATGTACAAATAATACCATTGCGAATATTGTTTTTGATATAGAAACAAGGTTACGACTGCGATCACTGAGACCGCGAATAGATAAGATTTGACAACGTTGCGGATAATGAGGATTCGCTTTAATAGGTTTTATTTGGCGGTAATAAATCTACCTCAATATAAATATCGTCATAGTTCTCCTATTATATTCCGAAAGCATTTATGCTATTTAAAAAAATAATACCGTAAGTAATAGTTCCGTTGAATAAGAGCGTCGTTCACCTATTTTTGTTTAAGCAAAATACGGATATCCTGCTACCATATTCCAATAACATTTATGTAGCGCCAGAAGTATTGCTATCTATATGAAAAATGTTAGAATGAAATCTAGTCGACACTTATGTTTTATGTTATAATATCTGTGGGTGAATTCGGTCCACGGCACGGCAATGCATTGCGTAATAGATTGCGTCACCACGCACAAGTCGTCCGCCGCTACGCCAGAAATTTGTTCGAGTAAATCTTTTCCTGAGGTTGATTACTTTCTACAGTCGAGTCGTTAGCCTGAGTTTTTCTGTTTCGCCACAAAGCCATTATGTTGATGATATATTTATAGAAATATTGTTACAATATTTAGATGGCGTTTTCTTCAATCTCAATTTACGAGCACGACGTACAAATTAATCTTGGTTATATGTACCAGTATGTTTATTTGTGCATAATTAATAGATGTCTATCTGAGCACTCTCTGAGAATTCCCGGTACTAACCAAACTTCGACTCTAAGACTTGGATGCATTTCATTACAGTCGTAGCCTACTATTTCAGTTTCCAGATAAGTTTAGAATTTCTGTATATCAAGTTGCAATCGTCGACTACGATTCAAAGTGCAAATAACGATAGTAATTAATATTGCACGAACAATTTTCTTGCATTTTCGTCATATTTTCCTGATGTTCGCATTCAGAGATATCCTTTGTAAATGATCAATTCAGAAACTTTACCAACACCATGATGATTAGGTTCGGCAAAAAATTGATTGATAAATAAACTGACGTCTTTAAAAGACGAGTAGTATTCATAAAATTGTAACAAACACAATCACTAATAATGCAGGAGTTCTTTAATCAATCTGAAATGTTTGTACAAATGTTTTCTGAAGCTAATCGCACTCGGTGTGCTTACGCGGCCCCTATTCATCAATACATGGAGTATGTTTTGAAGCGGTCGAAATTTCCCGAAGCCTGCCGAAAATACACGATGCCTGGGATCGAGCCTGTCATAACGACCCCTCCGAGAATCCCTGCCAATCGAGCGACTGTTTGCAGCAAAGGAAATATTGTGATCGTGAAAACATTGGCGTCGAGACTTTAAAGGGACGAAAGGAGAAAGTTGGGATAGCGAAGATTCTTTTTTAAAAGGCTGTACCATTAGAATTTCCATCCCCCCTTTAATGCTTTGGATAATTAGCGTACATATTTGAAAATTATTTTTATACATATATCGTTTATATTTGATCGAAATTTCTTACAGACCAGTTTCAATAATGTAGTTTTTGTAATGTAAATTGCCGAAGGGACACCTGCCCAACCAAATATGATTAGCAAACAGCTAAACAGATAAGCATATGCAGTGAATTTGTAAATAATACCTATAGTTTTATACTTTTACAATCCAATTACCTCCACAGATAACAAAACGAAAGAAAGTCATTATCATAGCCGTATGTGTTTGGTATAGTTAAAATATTTCTCACTATACGGACAATTTTAATGCTCTTTGTGTGTGGTGCTTGATTGAACGATTACCATTCGCCACGCGACCATTAAAGCTACAAGTCGTTTCAATTATTTTTTCACACAAACCTCGAAATATTTAGATATTCCTTATTCAAATTCCATAAGTACGAAGGTATTTCCATAAATTTACATAAAGCGTAAACACGAAAATGTGAAAGGGGATCATAAAATATTTATTTATAGGGAAGAAAAATGTTCGTCGAAAGTTATTTAGTGGCGTTAGTAAAAATATTTACACTTATAAATATAATGGTTACACTGCTATTTGCAGAACCTATGCGGTAGAACCGTTGCCGCGAGCGTTTCGAAGTTTTCCTGCAATATTGAACGCAAAGTTGACAAACTTTAAGCTCGGTGTATTACAGTCCCGGTTTAACCTGTTATGATTGTCTACGGTATTAACGTCCTGACGTCTCTAAATTGTGTGTACGTGGTACTTTACTGGAACCGCTCGTTCGATATTCAAATTAAATTCAGATTGCCAGCAATACGCTATGCATTACTTGCTTGGTGAATATCTAAAAACTGTCATAAAACACAACGTATAATTAAATTACTTTTCCATAATGAATATAATTTTAATACAATACATTGTTTTATGTACCTAAAACTAAATGGATTTTTTTATTAAAGCTACTATATACTGTGCACCCTGACATTGGATAAGTAGGTATAGGAGCCATATTCATCTATCTATTATAGGCTAATGGGTTCTTTGAATAACTTTAACGAGTCCAACGTTCTACAGTTATGAATCGACTTGATGACAATGCTGAAATGTTAGCATTGTGCTGGATACAGGGCGTTCTGATAGCGGGTGTACATACGTCTAAGTAGATACTATTACGAACCTTTGTCAGTAATAAATAAAATTCAATTTTTTGTTTAAATCGTGTACCGTGAACTAAATTTTAGTTAACTGATAATTACGTTATCTTTAAATATAAGAACACCTTTATAACAGAGATGATAAACTATGAGTAACTACAATTATGAAATTTGGAATCAAAGTTGAATATGATTGTATTCATATAACGGCTACAATATTTATATAATGGTAGAAGATAACGTATTAACATTTAGTTAATTCGAAGTTTTGGTGATGTTGCAAGAATCAATATATTTCGAAGTAAATAGACATCCCTTTAATAAGGCCAATATAAATATGTATTATTTATTAAACTATTGATAACGCTGGCATTAGCGCGGCGATTTTTATTAGTTTCACATTTATCTGCTGGTATTGATAAGTAAATTACATTTCTTGGGTAGCAAATATAATTAGAAATAGTATTATTCGATAGAACCGCACATACATACATATATTGCCGAAAGCGTTGTGCTTACCAAGCAATTACAACTATTGTGAAGTTCTAAACTAAAGTTTTGTAATTATGTCATGACTCAAGAGGCCAAAATTGGAGACGCCACTTTAACTCAAGGAGAAATTAATGCATACTAAAACACTATTTACATTTTCGATGCAAAAGAGACGTGTAATAGATTTCACAAGTAGACCTTATTCTATATAATTTTATTGTACCATTTTAACAGAAACATTGTTCTAATAGGAAGCTAGGAACGTAAACAACACACGAGACATGTCTCATAAATGATTTAGATACAGGAATACGCCGAGATTTATGTAGTTGTACCATGACTTTTATGTACCCTAATATCTAGTTTATGGAGAAATTGAAAAGTAAAAAATAAGACCTACCTTGGCTGCCACCGACTCCAAAGTATAAAATATAACAATGTGTGTACCTACATATTGACGAGGCGGAAAGTAAGTTGATTATTAAGTTGTAGAAAAATACGCAAATATTTTTTTACTCTATAATGTGTATTAATTTGGTCTGGGTTAGTTCTTCTATTAATTCGTTTTTTTTTTGTTAAAACTTTCGTTTATAGAAATGTAAATTACTATTATATATAACATTCTATTTTACCCCAAACCTTACAGTTTCGAGAACTTTTGTATGACCTATTAAGCACTACGCAATGGATATCTACTTGTTTTTCTGTAATTTAAAGAATGACCTAAAAAAAAACATTAAAATTGTTCACGAGACTTTTTAGCAAAATTTTATCTGAAAGTCACGATTCATTATTTAACCGAATCCTTTGTATGTTGTGAACGTATTGAAACTTCAAACGTTTCCACTTTTTCGCTGGCTGTTAAATAATTCAATGTAGATTTATTGAGAGAAAAGGCTTACGTGAAATACAATCAGCTTAAAAATGGGCGAGCAAAAATTGAATTTCTGCAAAAATGACGTTGTATTTTGTCGTGATTTTCTACGCGGCGGGACCGTCGATTAGCGGTCATAGTTTGTTTTTACTTTGTTTTTAAAGCCAGCCATCGGAAATTACGAAATAATAAAAGCCTGGGGTTTGCTTTGAAATTTTACCGGATGAACGATGTATATAAGTGTGGTAGATTGGCGTTTAAACGTATCCGAAATTCGATGAAGGTGATTTATATTGAAAGGTGTACTATATTGAATGTCAAGTGTAGCGTATATTGCCAAATTGATCGCTTGTGAGCCAATATACTGGTTCTAATTTTTTTCCTAACAACAATTTAATAACAAATTCTATCTATAAAAAAGATATCTGAACGAGAAAATGAAAAAAGAAATTTGAACGTCTCTAGATTTTTTGAATTTCTCACTGAATGCTCTCAGGTGAGGTCGCGTCCCGGGTCGGTAATAGATTAAAGAAAAGATATATAATTCACCATTATTAAGTAGTCTAGTAGTGAAAGGTCTACTGTATGGAAGACATTTAAGACAGAAACTTATTCAACGTTTACCTCACAACAAGGCATGGTAAATGTTTCTGCTATCAGAGAGCAGTTCTTACCTTTTCAGGAAGTGCTAAAAAATAGCACCTGTTTAGAAACACTTGAAGTTTGGTAAAGACATCTACGAGCATAAGCTGCAATCATTACTCCACATCAAATGGCGCGCAACTATAGTACAACTATTAAATATTAAAGAATTAATGAACAATGTCACCAGTTTGCACTCTTATTATGCCGTCGTACTTGATACGATTATATATAAGACATTTAATTACAACCACACGGAGGGCTGAAATAAACATGGAGAGGGATTTATATGCGAACACAAAATCGTACATCGTTATTATGAAATTCATTGCACGCTGCAAAATATTTTATAAAGATGTTATGTTTATTTATGCTCTCATGTCTCAGTGTTCTCGACCTATTTATTTTTATAACGTTTACGGTTTTAGTTATTTATGCAAAAGAAGCCTTGGTGAATTTATTAAAATACGTGTAAACAGGATTAAAACATTTCTCCTTGTTTCCATGTATTAGAAAGTACTAAAAGTTTAAAACCGTTATTTATATAACGTATTAATCCCAGCGTTTTTTCAAGGATTATGATAAACGGTGACAATAAAACCGTCCTCGAACCCGCAAACGCATTTGCGACGCTTTTATACATAGTTAGTGTCACAACATGAATCTGAAAAATCGAACTTGTCAATCAATCCTAAAAGTATCATATTTACCAAATCAACTAACAACCGAGCCATTTATTACAGCGTTTTACAGTCACGGTACTTGCAAAAATTTACGCATTTTTTTTTATAAGTATTGACCGTCTTGCTTCGGGCGTAATAGCCGCCAGCCATTGGTATTATAAAGCGACTGCCGTTCGGTGACTGACACCTAAAACAAAAATAAGCGACGTCGACATTCCTGACACAAATCTGTATAGTCAAGTAAAAAATAAGATAGTTAAAAAAACTACGAAACACGTTTTTTTTTTAGAAAAACTAAACTAAAGAATAAAAAATGTATTAAAATCAAGAATAGCGTAAAAAAAATATTGCAATGAAAAACAGCGTGGGGTGTCTTTTAAGTGATTTATTTACACCATACACCATAATCTTCCTTACCCAAGGACAGTTGTCTCCGGTGGTCTTTGAAGTTTAAATATGAAAAAACAAAAAAATCAATTATAATAAAATTCAAAACTAGAACAAACAATTCGCAACCGCGACCTGATATTTCATAACTTTTACACTATTTTCTTTTTCAACGATTAATCGATGTTTAATTTTGTAGTCCCTTCGAGCAGAAAAACAAAATCAATGAAAAGACGTGTATGAATAATTCAGGAATTTATTCACATTTCACATCGAATGAAGCAAGATTTTCTATTTTGTTTTTTTTTTTTGTCCAGTATCAATATTTTACTATCGCGGGTTTCGTGTTGGGAAATCATTTTAGTTCGGCCACGTTACATTTAGGTATTTATGATACATACCTTTAATGCTCCATTAGCACAACGTACTCAAAATGCATGAAATTTTTGTCATAAAAATAGTGTTAGTTTTGTTCATTGCGTGCTTGGAAAGGCGGTTAAAATTTAATTCGAAGAAATTAATAATACATAATATGTAAAACAGTACATTAAGTTAACATTACCTTATTAAGGTAACTGAGCTTTAGTGGCTTAGATTACAGCCTCTAAGTCTGAGGTTGTGGAGTACAAATACTGGCACGCGCCTCAAAACGTTACGCATGTTACTAAAATTTAGTGATTACTCGCTATAACGACGAAGGTAAATGTCGTGAGAAAACTCACATACCTAATAGTTCTCCCGAATATTCTTTAAGGTCTGAGAAGTGAAGGCTGCCAACCTTCACTTAGTAGCTTCGTAAACTATTTGCCTTAGTGTCCACATTGACACTTGGGTCAAAAAGTGGAATGATAAAAAAGGTCGGAAAAAAATAGGTTAAATAAAAAATTTGTTAGAATCTAACATTGAATGGTACGCAATTGACTGTGCCAACCCAAAGCCAGTAGATTTTTTTTCTAAATAACGTGCCAGTTATTTCCGGTCTGCTGAATAAGTATTAATTAATGATTACCTGTACGTGAAGTTTTATCATAATTATGCGAAGTGCTTCGTTCTCGAGATTGGTGGCCTGAATAATTATCTATTATTCCATATTTACACTTGCACTAACCCCATCGCCCAGTAATCAGCACTTAGCCCTGTGGCTAAGGTACCTACCTAGTCTATGTGTTAAAATATAATCGATATAGCATGATTACACATATTTTATCAAAGGCTAATAAAATCATGTTATAAGTTATAATAATCTAACTTTATATCAAGGAATATTACACAGTTTAAATAACCACTTATAGTAAATAATGGTAACAGAGTAATAAAATGTACGGAAGTACTAAAAGGCCCGTGGAGCGTATTTAATATTCGCCTTACTTGTTTAAATGCTTAGCTTAGCCTAACTTTGTTTTGTATTAAGCCTAAAGGAAAAGGACTTTGCTTAGTTACTCTGCCGTATTTTAGGAAACAGTGTTAATCGTATTGCACCGGCACGGAATAACGGTTATAGCAATAACATGATATAAAATTTCGTACAAGGATAAATGGCCCTTTTAATCTTCGACTGATAAACATGAGTCTCTTCTAAAAATGGATAGTCTAAAAACTTGTGACTAGACTAATAGACTGCGGTCTACTATGATGGCTAAGTGAGCATAGACAAAGTTCATACCTCAGAATATACAATATACTTTATAGCATTTCTAAGTGCAAGTTTCCTCACGATAATATACTTTTTAGCCAAAATGCATCCAAGTCGAACGAATAACAGAATACATGCATCGATAACTAAATATGAGGGTGCCGACGATAAGGGATTCGAGTAAAGTTGGAATTCTCCACTTATGTATTGAGAGTCAGTTATCATCCTTTTCCGGGTTGTTTAAACTTTTTCCTCTTTCTTTTATTTGTCGTTGAGTGCATTTGACATTCAATACAATAATGACATCTGGTATACGAATGATAACATATTCAGGGTACAAGACAAAGTGAGCATTCTCGCTCTTTTCACCTCATGCTAGTTTATGTATGTTGATCACGACTGAGATTTGTTGTCGCCGTCTAGACAATCAATCTTGAACGCAGAGCCCTGTCTATTCTCTGCGTGCGCGTGGATATTAGTCGTGATACGTACGCACACTATGTCTGCTTATAAAGGTCTCACAGCGATAATGTTGAAGTAGATCGACTCTTGGGGCACGTTCCAGGGGCGATCGATTAAGTGCTTGAGCCGATTTCCTTGGTCGAGATCGTTGTCCTAGGCGTTTTTTTAATACTTTACACATGGAATGGTTCAGACCTGGTATACATGTCATAGTATCTGTTCATAATTGTCATTAAATAGACGTATGGTTAAAATTGTTGCATTCCCACGTCGGCCTATTTTTAAGGTAATGTAACAACCTGATTATCAATTTCTTGATGACATTCATCAGTTGAAGAATTACAAATGGCGGAGTAGAAGAGTCTCCTGAAATTAACTTGCCATTGATGTTTCATAATACGTAATGTTTGATTTTAGGCGCCGAGGCAAATTGAAGGTAAGACGCAATAGTTGACCAACACTACACAACATTTTAGTTAAGGATTGTGACAACAGCTGTATAATTTTACCATTAGAGCTTTCGCCATCAGAACGACAACTTGTTTTGCCGTTTACGTGTGAATTAGAGAATTACTTTTCATGTGACATATTAAAACAACGCGTTCAAATAAAGTTCATCAAGTGTACGAGTTAGTTTCCTCCTCTATAGCGAACGACGCTGAATAAAAAAAAAATTCTTATAGAGATTATTTGAAGATGCGGTCTCGAAAATTAACGGATGGCAGGATACTAAATTCTACACCTCTAGCAAGAATAATAAAATGATGTTAAAAGTTAACCTTAAGTTAATAAAGGAAATTTAAATGTCGATTACTGAGTTGCTTAACTAATCGGTTTATCCCGTGAACTCTGACGGTATAAAGACGGATCGTCGTGTCTCCATTAGACGCGACAAGCGGCTTAGAGCACGCTTTTAAACGATGGGATTAGATTGTATATTTATCACTAAAAATGTAGGTGGTACATTGACTGCAAAAATCTGTAGCATTGTCAAAATCGTATTAGATTTAAAAATGAATCCTACAGATGTAATCATTTCTTTGTTTATTTAGCCTCCTTAAGTATTTTGAGACTATTTCTAAAAAAGCAAACTAGATCTTACCACGATTTCTTAATTAAGACCCTGTATTCTTGTTACAAGAAGAACGAAGTAGATCGATTTACTGTTCGATGAAATAACATTAATGAAAATTGTAAGGATAAACTTTTTTAAAAGCAAAATCCATTGAATGTAACAGAGAAAATATGTATACTTTGTAAGGAGTGAAATCCATGAACAGCATTTTAAACAACAACCGTCGTTCCATTTATGTAACGGGATACCTAATAATACATTGTATTTTTAATTTTCCCATGAATATAAATAAGTCGCACCCGCATATTTATTCTCGATGGGATCATACACAGCATGATCTCACTGGCCGGAACCAGCACTGCGGCGTAGGCGTCCAATCATTACGCAGAGGCTTCTTTTCCGTGCCGATTTACGACATACACAGATTGGTTAGCAATACTATTTATCAATAGTATGATGATAAAGAAAAGATTGTGAGAAAAATTGCATATTAGCTTTCTCTGCGACATGAGAATGTTCTCCAAAATTGGTTTACTCGTTATTGAATGTATGTAGGTTGCTACACATTGCCTATATGGTAGACTATGCCATGTATCATTACGAAAACGATACAATGAGATGAAACAAAACAGTGGCTTTTAGAGTTTTTGCACATGTTTTACGTGTTACATTTTGGTGACATTTTTTAAATACAATAATACTGCCACGTCATTTCTTTTGCAAAAGTATTGCGTTTTGTCGCTTATTCTCCGGCTTTATTCGGTGCTCAAACACAAATACGGTTAGTGCAGCCTGTGATGTAGATGTAGTGTCGTGCTACAGATAAGCCAATTAGTGTCAATTTGTTACCCCTCATTCGCTCTTTATTGGTATGATTGGATATTTGTGCTTTCCTTGATCCTAGTGTAATGTAACTTCGTAATCTGTACTGATATTGTTGTTTTAATTTTATTTGCTCTTTAGGTATGTGTCATTTAACTTAAACAAATCATGAACATTTTTAATTCTAATGAAAAGTAAAGGTTGTCTGATTTTTTAAAATCTCAATATTTAAAGCCGTTATAACGTACACGTGAAATTTAATTCCATGGCGCTGATTGCGTGGAAGACTGAGTGTGTTAAGTTCACCGTTCTTCTTTTTTTCATTAATAGTGCATCTAAGTTATTCTATTTACAATATTTCTATTTCTTCTTTTGTTCTATTCAAAATAATTATCATTGAGTGTGTCCATTACGATATTGTAAGTTTCTAGGTCAAGCACTTAAGAAATTAAAAGATGTTTGTTATCTCAGTAAAAAATATTTTAAAGTAAACCTGTTCTAAATATAATCGTAAATCGTTCGTATTCAATCGTTTCACATGATTTTTTTTTTGCTTACTTAACAGAATACACCCTTTAATGGTATTATTATTTTCACCCTTTAATGGTCCACTGCTGGACCAAGTCTCGTCTTATAACATAAATCCAGCAGTGGGACAATAAAAGAGTCGAAAAAAGAAATTGAATAGAGTACGGGTAAGCTAAACCGATACCACGAATTCAAAGATAGTTCTAGATGTTACTAAATCACATGTAACAAATATACTCGTTGAGAAGGTTATGATCGAATTTTCAGAACAAGGAATCGTTATGTATGTATGCATTATAAAAATAATTGCATTTCTTACTTATACTAAGTTGAATACATTAGTTTATTACACGTACGTTGAAATACAAATGGTACGACCTTGTTTGACTTCATTATCCTACAATTAATTGTCAACGGTACCGGTTGCTGTAGAACTATGAAAGCCTGGCGTGGCCTTCAAGAGCTTATAGAGACCGCTTCAATATTAAATGCCATATACCAAGTAGTTAACGCATCCAACAGTATGATGAAACTCGTTATAAAGTGTATGAAATTCGATACGGAACCATTTCAGACATGTTATAGGTGTATAAATTTATTTTTAAGTCTTATCTAAGTACATATACTTATTTTATAGTCTATTATTTGAGACTAATAGAATAACGGAAATTATTATAACATTCAAATCATATTTCCAAATCATCATTTAATCACAATTGCGAGTCTTGGCTCGACAGAGTAGAGAGTAACAAATATTGAGCGATTTCACGTACGTAGAACTTAATCAAGCAGCGTACAAAGCTCTGTGTAACGTCCGTGTTAGATATAACTGAATGCGAGCCGAACACAATGCATGTCGTGCGGTCAGGAGGCCTCTGTGGTGTGCTAATGGGACACGAGTAGATGAGACATACGAGTAACTGCCACTGACGTGAGATTGAAAGCCTTGTACCGACGTTCCCATCACGAAGCCAAATATTTGCAACTTGTTCATCCGTGCAAATTGTGCACACTGTATTATAATAAAGAATGATGAATGATGTTTTTGAACTATTTTTATTTTACGAAACTTTATCAAAAACAAAATTACTAAACATTTGTGACAGTACTTTGAAATAATTAGAATGTTAAATGTTAATAAGCTGGAGTTAGTTTCGTCAAAAGTTGAAAATATAGGCTACGAAATGGTGTTCCAATGATTAACATTGAAAAAGAATTCACGGTGATTTCACGCACCTACGAAACCACATAAATGTAAAAATATTTTAAAAACCTGTTTTGAATATAAGTTCACTACATGGATGGCCTTTTCCAGTGGAATTTTACGTCTTCTTTTATTTATTAAAAATGTTCTTGCTCGTTTCTATGGCTTAGTTACATTCATAGTTCGCTATATATCAATACTCTACATGGGTATTATGTTGGTAAATGTATAGCAGACATACAGTATATATTACTATATCCAAATTTTATTTCTAATGAAGAAATCGTAATCACATTACATTACGTGGTGACATAGTCTTTTGAGGTTAATAGTCGGCAGATGCCGGCCATCGGTCAATATTATCCCGAGGTCCTAACGTAGTAATGAACTTGACACGCTGACCTAACTAGTTTACGTTATGTTTACTGTAGTCTCTTTGTAAATAGCAGCGTAGTCTATAAACCAAGGGGCACTATGTTTAATAAACCTGCGTCTGACATTGGCACGGAATTATCCGCACAAAGAAAACTCCGCGACTCGTCTCTTTGGTTCTATTATGTAAAAATGTTTATTGTACAACATTTCCATTGCAATATCAATATAAATTAGAAGAGGTTACTTTGAAATGACATTTTTATTGTATTTATTTCTATTGGCTTTCGTTATAAAATGACTTTATAAGAGTAAGCAATACACGTGGAGACGTAATAAAAGTATCTGGCATAAGAGAAAAAAACACCAAATATATATACATTCTTCCACGTAATACATTGTATGGTGAACTGTTGTTGAAATTTTGGCCATTTCTGTAGGCGATTAAAATTTGCTACGCTGTCACAATCTATTAAATTGTCTGACGTTAATGTGGGTGAAATAAACAGCGTATTAATAATTAATTAGTTTCGACATAAATTATTCGATATCGTTACCGTATATACACCTGATAATTATTAATAGATCGGTAACACAAATACTACGTATGTTTTGCGTACAGGGTAATTGTAACTGAAATTTCATCGATCACTGAAATTTTTGACAGGAATAAATTATGACGTAATACGTTTTATTTGCATGTTGCGTTAAATACGGTAAAAGCAAGAGTTAAATTCGGGTGATGTGAATTTGTGTTTTTAAAAACAGTATTATTAAATGAAACG
>DWQT01001582.1:0-16290 GCA_018244895.1 Myscelus amystis hages
AGGCAATAAATTGCCTAATTTGGAATCAGACAGCCGTGTGTGGAATTGTCCTAAGATATTATTATTATTATTATTATGTAATTGGATATGTTTTGATGCCATAAATAATGTTGGCACAGGGCTCGCGGTTGACGTACTTCCACTGTTCGCTGCTGGGCTACTTCTTGGGTCTGCTGACGGCCACGGTGTCGGCCGAGGTGTTCAAGGCGGCGCAACCCGCGCTGCTCTACCTCGTGCCCTTCACTCTGCTCCCGCTGCTCACCATGGCCTATGTCAAGGTACACAGCAATCTATCCCCACCATGTGAAAATTTTTGCCGGACAATTACCTATGAGCATTTCTAAGTAATTATGCGGTATTTTATTATTGTAGGCAAATGAAATGCTTGCATGATTAATATTGAGACCAAAATATCATGTATCCCAATCAACAGAAATTTATAGGATCATTGTGCATATTTACAGACTTTTTGTTTGCATTATAAATTGTTTAATTACAATACTGCGCTACTAAATTATGCAGCAACATTGTTCGTAGTGAGCTCATAGCTTAGTCTACTTTTAGGCTAGGCTTGAGGATCTTTGCGATATTCTAGAGCCCTGACACTCATCAACCGAATTCTTATGAGAACTCCGGAACTAGACTTTTTCTCGGATACCATGAGCCAGTTTCAGTCGGCGGCTGGTCGCTTCCTCGAGTCAATGACCACTGGCAGCAGTATTATTTTAATTATAAGTAAATATACATTTTGTGTTTGGTTTTTACTGCAAGCAGAATGTAGTGTACCAACAAATAAATTCAAAACCGGTCAAAGTGACTGACAGTGAAAGTGAGTAATGTTGCTAATGCTGTAAATGAAACCCACGGTAATTGACAGGGCGACCTGAGGCGGATGTGGAGCGAGCCGTTCATCGCGCCGCCGCCCGGCAAGACGCCCGCGGACTTTGACGTGTGACGCGCGCCGCCCGCACCCCGCGCCCCCTGCGCGCGCCTCTCCCCTCGTGCACCCTTCTCACAGCCCGAAAACCACCAAACGGCTGCCTTAAGTTTAAGTTTTTAATCGTGCGTCCTCCGCGATCCTCACTTGTTGTAACAACGCGACCGGGTTTTATAGCTCTCTTGTATTCAATTACCACTATGAGTTGTCTATGCGACTAGTTATTTAGTGAAAAGCGACGACGTAATCAGTTGTAGACACCGAATTGTACGGTCAGTGGACATTGGAGGCTTTCATATTGTTAAGACTACAGAACTGATATTTAGCTGGGTCGACTTTGAATCTATCGTTTCGTTGAATTTCAATTTATGTCACTTCAAAAATTTTGATACTTCAACTACGTAGGGACTTTATCTTTTAAATCGGACTTGACAATCCCGCTTGAAAACAATACAATAATTGATTGAGTAAAAGATCAAATTCTGCAAACGCAAGGTTATTAAGAAGTATACGACGTTGAAACTCTCTTAGCTGGTAAAGGTAGAATTTTAAATGTAAAAATCGTGAGTCGATTAAATCACCATCTGAGGCGCCCTTACCACAAAAAGTGAAACTGGAACCCTAATAAAATGGTCGTTACAAATCAGTCTCATGGTACATTACTAATTATCTAACTTGTGTAAAAAATTAAAACAATTAAATGCTAATTACGCCATTCTCATCAACGCTATAATAGTTTTTCTGTTTAATAAGTTTCTTCTCCCAGAACGAGTAGGGAGAAAGAAACGCAGCCTTTTCTAGGCAACATTGCCAGCCAAGCCACCACAGTCTACTGATTTAGATTACTATAGACAAAAAATTGACATTTTAGCTATGAATGTTTTTTTTGATATATGAAGTGGACTTTTTATTTAAATATTCGTAGTTCAAGTTGCCCAATGTTGCCCTTGTGTAGTTTATCGGTCAAGAAATTATAATTTCCAACGCTATCTGCCTTCTAGAAAATAAAATCAGATTGCATAAAAAAGGAACATTTCTGATGGGTGTTCTGATTTTCTACGATTTCTGTCACAGTGGCATGAGTTTTTAAAATCCTAACATAATACTTTTACCAATCTATGAGATATTATGTGTTTTTACTCGAGAGTCACAAAGTTATTTATGGATGTTAACATAGTTATGAACAAAAGTTGTTGTAGTTATGTTAAAGCCATGAAGGCATATTATTATTGTTAACTTGAATGGTAAAATTTTAAATAACGGATAAAAAATAGGGAAAACTTTGTACTTCTTGGTCTATATTGTGTAAGGAAATAATTTATATGTCTGAGACAGAAAAAATCATGTTGGAGGAATGTATCTATGCATCCCTTTCTTCGATACCAAGGGATGAGGGTGGAATATCTATTAAGACAAATCCTTATATACTTACGACTTTTATTAAGTAAGTATAGGATGTCACAGGCGAAATTAACATAAACACTATTATGTGTAAATTATTACCGGTAAGAAAGAAATTATTCACCGACTGGTTTTTAAAGAGATTTTCTCATAACTCATCTCATTGCACTTGTATTTTAGGATACAATATAAATTGGTGTTTTTTTATTTAATAATAATTAATATAAAGACATGATTTAGGTAAGATTTAGTTAGTAAATATGTTTTGTTTCCATTAAGTTAGGCACAACAGAGTATGTGAAAATAACTGTAACAGCGCATTGGAACTTGAAGCGGTCGTATCTATCTGAGACTAGGCTAAGTACCGACACCAGTGCACAATTACGTTTCATTTATTGTATAATATCGAACAATTATTGACAAATATGTTCTAAGTAAAATATCGCCTCTCAAAATCCTTGCGTTTAAAAGATGGAAGGGTTTTTATGAATAATGAAAAACAATAAGTTATTTTTTTATCATAAGTATTAGTAAACATACACATTGTGTCCAGTGATTTTGTTGCCAACTTGCTTTCAACTATTTTCCGAACAAATTTTGTAATATTTGCCTATTTTAAATCACAGCAAGCTTTGCCAACGATGTTTCCATATGTGATTGGTGCCAAATCCTTTGAATATCAATAAATAGTAGACTTTACAAAAGCATCACAAATCAATAACACGAAGTCCGTTCTAATTTTTTGATTTGTGAACCAACCGTTTTCCGCTTACTTTCATTGCCAACGATCAAATCGCGGATCGCATCATTTAGTGTATATAATTATGTAGCTATTGAACAAATAAAAAAATAGCAATTAATTTTATCTAGATGAATCTCTTTAGGGAACTATAAGTATTGCCTTTATCTGTTGCGGTCGAGATGCGCATTTCTGATGATATATTTATGCAGTTGCCACGTAACTGTTTTAGTGCTAAAGTGTATTTTGTTTGTTGCGATCGAACTTCGTTATCACTGCCTTGGACTGATGTTTTCAATGAGGATATTTTCTATGCGTTGAAAGAAGTATTATTAATGAAAAAATTTAGTGTAGACGTCAGGTTAAGCTAACTATTGTTGTTATTATTATAACAACTGTATTGTTGTTATAAATTATTTGATTGAATTTAAAGGAGATGTTAAATATGTGTAATTTTAAGGATCATGAGTGTATTTGGTATGTGTGATTTGAGTTTTTAGAATTTTTTTTTTATATATTAATTTTCGATAACTACTTTTTTATACTTTATAGTTGTTATTGCTAAGTTTATATATGCTAAAAATATACATAAAACTAATATTATACAATATTATGTTCACAAACAAATGCTGATTATTTTTTTGACGCTTATGGCTATTCTATGGGAAATTATGTATGAAATATAGGGATGTAACCATTTCATAATATTGAACATTAAATTTGTAGTTAAATTATATTCATTGGGATGTAATTGTAAATATACCTTAGTGTGTCACACAGATACGGTTGCATCACTATAGGTTTTGGACTATGTTTATTAGAAAGTAAACAGATGATAACTTTATTTTGCCAATGGTAAGGTATTCAGAGTATAGATGCCACAAGAATTCATAATCTTCTGCAGTAGAATACTTGTACTGGCTCTCACTCTATTCTTGAGTAACATGGGATTAATATTTTAGTTTCTTCCAAAGCAAAATTGCAGTGTTTTATATCAATGTGTTTTCCAAAAAAGTATTTTCTGATATAAATTAAATGCACATTGTTTTACTATATTCTATAATAGTATGGGCAATAACGTATGCATTGTAAATATTTGCAAAATTAAATTAACCCAGTTAACTTTTATATTAAACCACTGATACATTTGACTTATTGGTTTATGAAAAGCCCTTTCAATATAATATAATTCAGAACACACCTAAAATGTAAGGAATGTGTGCAAGACTACTGACATGTTTGGTTTCTATAAAACGACGAGTATTTAAAGTAGCAAGCTGTCCTTTACATTTGTCAATTTCAATCTTATAAATGTTTGTGTACTTTTTTGGAAGGATATATAAAATGTAAACAAATTTTCCATGAATCAGTATGTACATAAGGTTGGTGTTATGTAATTTAAATCACTTCGCATGTCACATCTCAAGTTGTATATACTGCCCACACATGACATTTTACTTATCCACGAAATATAGTGCATTTAATATTTTTATATGTATGTGTGAAATGAGGTTACAATACTTAATAAAAATATTAGATGAATAACTTTATCTTATTTCCCAATGAATGTGTTTTGTGATTTTATGCATACCCACCTAATGGTGACTAGATGAATTTCAGCAGATTGGAATGTTGACCTGATCATAACTAAAAACAAAATGATTTGTGATTTTTTTGACCCTACCAATACTAGTTAGCATTGACTTTTAGTACTTCAGAAGACTAATACAAAGAGGTGATCAGAACACTTGGCGTGCCAGATGGAAGGCCTGTGCCCAGCGGGACTATGCTACAGGCTAGAAATAAATAATAGTAATACAAATCGATTCCAGATTAAATGGATAAATTCTGCACTTGTATTTAGTTAGTGTAGACTCAAGGGGATAAATGAAAAATGGTTACAGACGGCCGAGATGTGAATGTTAAGATGTATAGGGGGCAGGGCATTAAAAGTGAACTCCTGTGAAGTTTACAAGCAGCGCTAAGGACAGAAAAGATTAAAGGTAATTTTAATTACCGTTTATGTAACAAGTGCAGTGGACCAGGTAACAATACATGCTCTTAGAGGAGACATCAACAGTGAGGTCAAAAAAAGAAACGCAAGAACTATGTGTTGCTGTCTTTATTTTTATTTGTGTCCCTTTTTTCAATGAACCTCAACTGTTTCTTCTTCATCCTCTTCAGTTTTGCCGTGTTGGTGATCACTTGGACAATCTCTGATTTGCGTTTGTTTTCCTCTGATCGCTTGATGTTCTCCCGCCTGCGCTCCTTCCGGTTCAGTTCTTTTTCCTTCAGCTGCTCGGTCAGTTGTTTAGACAGTTCCTTTGTTCTTTTCAGTTCCAACCTTAATGCTGTCTTTTTCTGAAAGTCTAACTTTAATCCCTTAGTCTTATTTATTGCAGAGAATCTGAAAAGTTACATATTGTTAAGTGAATATCTAATTATTGCATATCAATGATATGTGGATAAGGTGAGTGTATTGAAGCACCTCTAGGTATAATATTTTTACAAGTGTTTTATACTTTTTCCACATTTTTTTGCGAGCAGATGTTGACTGACCAGTAGTTGACTGTTGCTCTTATCTTCGTACCACATGGACAAAACTATATACGATAAAAAGAACACGTTACAATTTACCTTTCTTTTTTAGACTTCCAAAATCTCCCAGATTTGGGTTTGCCTCTTATGTCTATTTCATTCTTCGTATTCTTTTGACTTTTTTTCTTCGCCTTAGTTAAAACTTCTACTTCGGGCACGTCTTTTGTACTTTCATTATCATGATTTTGTTTAATATTAGAAAGTATTGAATTTACTTTGTCAGTCACGTTCATAGCCATTTTATTACACTCTATTTTGATATTTTGAAGGGGTTCGTCGATAAGTTTACATTAATAACCTTACTTGTAATATAACCAGATAACCACACTGAGTTAAGTTGACACCTGTCAGTATAAACAAATACTAATCTAAAGTAATCTGTGGTCGACAGTGTCGAGTCGATACATTATCAGTTGAGTGAGTTAAGTTGGATTTGATTCTAGTAGTTATGATATTCACATTAATCACTAATAAAAATGAAGAGCTTCAATTAGTCACAAAAGTAATCAGCATTAGGTATTTTGGAGTTTAGTATTCTTTCGTTTAAAAACTGTCATTTTGTCATTTCGTTTAAAACTCGTGTAACTTAATTTACACAAGTGGAATTTCTTATAAACGTGATTTTTCAGTGATAATGTATTAACACAATGTCGCATATTTGATCGTCTCTTCAGAATGTGCTTTGAGTTTTTATAATCTTTAACTTTAAAACTGTCGAAACTATAGATATATTGACAGGAATTTGACATTGACTGTTGACAGTGGCAGTAGATTTACGAAAGGAAATCTGTGACTCACTCAGGATAAAATTAATTTCTATTATCGTCGTCTGCTGTTATGTATAATTATTACAATTTACACAAAAATTAAAGATATTAACGATCAAAAATTTTCTCTGACTACAGATTCTACTACATTATCCAAAGAAGTAAAATGCCGGTGAGTTTGGTTTAGTGTAATTGTGCTATATTATTGTCGAAAAATTATCTAGTTAAAAGTTTTACTTGTTTGCAGGCCTATCACTCTACACTTGTGGACAACACCCAGTCTGTCGGCAATTTGGCGTTGCTGCCTATTAGGACCACTTATCGAGGTCCCGCACCAATGAGTCCAAAAATTGAATTGGATATTATAGATGAGGCGCTTAACTTCTTCAAAGCAAATGTATTCTTTAGATTCTACGAAATTAAGGTATTTGAAGTAATTTAATAAGTCTTTTAGATGTGTAATATGTCATTAGTAATTCAATATTATTTGGTTATTTACAGTCCGATGCAGACAGAGTTTTGATCTATTTAACTCTGTACATTTCCGAGTGTCTGAAACGGTTGCAAAAGTGTTCCAATAAAAACCAGGGACAACAGGAAATGTATATGCTTGCTATTTCTAAATTTGACATTCCTGGTGAGCCAGGATTTCCACTCAACTCAGTTTATGCCAAGCCCTCCAGTCCCCAAGAAGCGGGTTTGTATTAAATATATTGTTATTCACTTATGTATTATTTTTTAATTATATTTATTGTTATATTCACTCATTACCACAGATCCAATGACTAGTTCTGTGCCTTTTATGATAAAAGATTATATTATCTAATGAAACTAAGCATAAACATGGTATATTGTAGAATACTAGTACTTATTCAGTCTGCATACTATATATTACAAAATAATGAATGAATGTTTTAAACATGAAAATTGCTCTACTGAAAACCTGATTATTTGAAGATGTGTTCTTTGTCAGAGCAGGCATAGAATGTTAGATATTCTTCTTTTTGAACTTGAATATCCAGCATTATGTAAAGACAGGGGTTTTGTTCTTCAATTTTCAGATTTGATGAGGCAATACTTGCAGCAGCTGAGACATGAAACTGGGAACCGTGTGTGTGAGAAGGTATGATATTTTGTTTTCAACTCTTGTTCTTGATAAGAAAGTCTAGCATGGTTTGCATGTTATTCAAGATAAATATGAGCAGTTACATTAAATTATTGTTTTATGCCAATTATATTATCAAAACTATGATTATAGGTATTTGCGACGGAAGATGGGAAACCGAGCAAATGGTGGCTCTGCTTTGCAAAGAGGAAATTCATGGATAAGTCGCTTTCTGGACCAGGCCAATGAATCACAAATTCTCCAGTATTGACTATAAGCATTTATTTTGTAAATTTAAACTTCTTCATAATGTTCTTTTAATTATTTAAATTTCTTAAAATATGTTTGATTCTTAAAATGTTTTACACACATACTTAAGTTGAATATTATATGGTTGATAAATTTTTAATTATAAAACATAGTAAATAATATCTCCTTTGATTTTATTATTAAATTAGCTGCACCCGTGGAGTCTCCTGTATGGACTACTGTTTTTAGTTGGTAATGAAATATGATACAATACAAAAAAAGTAGCCTAAGTTACTACTCTAACGACAGCCACCTGCCAGTGAAAACCCATCAAAACCAGTCTAATCATTTCTGAAATACATTGAAACTAACAGAAGGACATTTATATAATCGATTTTTTGTTGTGAGTACTGTATATACATCCACTCAATTAAATTAGTAAAAGATTTCGTATTGACCATAGAAACAGTCGAACTTTATAATATTAGTACAGATTAAAATAGATTAAAAAATTAACATTTCTATAAATATTGACATTATTCAGCTACATATCATGGGCAGAGATAAGATATATTGTAAATTCATAACTAGAAAAATTAGGTGCATTAAATAGCTGTATAAAATATAGATTTTCTAAAAATATTACTTTAGATTACACTGAAGCGATGCTTTTATAACATTTGATTTCTGAATGAACATTATTGTGCACACCATTAGCCCTTTATGAATGTCAATTGGTGCGTTTAATTCAATTATTTTCCTGTAATTACCACTTTTCCTTAAAACTATACACCATACTCTTTAATGATTTGCCCTGCAATAACAAGCCGCTGTATTTCCGACGTGCCCTCGTATATTTCCGTGATCCGCGCGTCGCGGTAATGTCGCTCGGCCGGCATGTCCGATACGTATCCCATACCGCCAAGAATCTGGGAATATAAAACAACACTACAAATTATTTTTTAATTACCTCTTATATCCGGTCTGAACCAGCCTTTACCGGTAGTTGCATATTTCCTAATTGCTGCCGTCATTTATTAAATACTAGATTTGCCCGCGGCTTCGCGCGCGTTTAATTAGGAGTAAAACAATTCCCCTTTCCCTATACCGTGAAAAAAATATTTGGAATATCTAAATTCACATACTACATTTTTACTTATTGTCATTAAGAAATTCTGAACTGCAACACGTGTGAAGCCGCGGACATAAGATAGTTATACATATTAACCTTCCTCTTGAATCACTCTATCTATTTAAAAAAAAACCGCATCAAAATCGGTTGCGTAGTTTTAAAGATCTACACATCCATAGGGACAGGAAGCGAAAGCGACTTTATTTTATACTATGTAAAGATGAAGTTCTGCAATCCTTTTTAACCATCTGTTTGAGTGTCAATGCTAGATTACTGTTTATTACACAATATATTTGCCTGTATGCATTGATGAGATAGAAATGTAGCAGCTTCAGATGCCGCTAATTTAGCCATGGCTGCTTCCTTTGTATATGGCTTCTTGTTGTCTTTCAACCAGGCCGCTCTCCAGGTGAGTAGTCTGGCAGACTCCAGTTGAAGCGCCATGTCGGCCAACTTGTTCTGAATGGCTTGTAATTTCATAATAGGCTTGCCGAATGCCATTCTTTTCGAAGCATATTCAACTGCCACATCAAGTGATGCCTAAAATCAATTTCGTATACACATATTTCAGTATAAAAAATGATTTGTTAAAGATATTCATTGATTGTAATCAATAATTTAATAAAGGATGGATATGTAACAGAGTTTTCACCTGTGCTATTCCCAGTGCCTGTGAAGCAATACCAATTCTTCCAGCGTCAAGTGTCATCATTGCTATTTTGAATCCAAAACCGGGCTCACCCAGAATATTCTCCTTGGGTATGGTGCAGTCTTCAAATATTAAAGAGCAAGTTGATGATCCCCTTATCCCCAATTTGTCTTCTTTTTTACCCAATTCAAGACCGGTTGTGGGCTTTGGGACTATGAATGCAGATATCCCTTTATGCTTTAAACTCTTGTCCGTAGTTGCAAAAACAACAGACGCCTTGCTTTCATAACCATTGGTTATCCAACATTTGGTACCGTTGAGGACCCATGTGCCATCAATATTCTTTGCTGTAGTTGAAGCAGCACCAGCATCAGATCCATTTCCGGGCTCAGACAAGGCAAAACAGCCAACACTGTCTCCTGTTTTAAAGACAAATAACATGTTTGCAATAATTTTGAGCTTTTTCTTAATGCATTATGAATGTTTTTTAAGGCCACCAAAACATATGTTACTGTACTTATTTTAATACAAAAATACATCATGAATCTTATCTTTTTTTACTTTATAAGACAGAAAATATCAGCCGTACAGCTGTAAATAAAAACACCAACAAACCTGTACAAAATGGAGTGACAAAGTCTTCTTTCTGCTTATCAGTTCCCCAGTGTTGTATGGGCCCCAAATACAAGGAATTATTTACCGACATGATCACACCAGCTGAAGCGCAGCCTCTAGATATCTCTTCAAGTGCTATTGCATAGGCTAAGTAGTCCAAACCAGCGCCACCTTGCTCTTCAGGAACTGCTATAGACATTAACCCGAGTTCACCCATTTTTTTTATTGCATCTCCCGGGTACAAGTGCTCTCGGTCATATTTCGCAGCGTTAGGTTTCAGTTCTCCATCAGCAAAATCACGGCAAGTTTTGAATAGCATTTGGTAAGTATCTGGCAGTGAAGACAGAGAAGCGATACATCTTGAGCTTCGTGCTGTTGTAGAAACTGCAATATATTTTTTGCATATCAAGATTTATGATGGTTGCATTCAATGTAATTTTATTGCCACGCTTGCTATTAAATGAATTAAATAATCAACTTTTTTTCTTAACTTTTAATTAATATCTTACACACAACCATCAAGCCCAGCAGATTCTTCGCTAAACTAATCAGATAGCTGATAAACATAAGTTCTTATAAACATTTCGAAATACGCCCTTATAAATAAAATTATTATATTTTCGAACTAAACAAATGTTCATATTCATGACAAAAATCTTTGCCAAGAATCGAACCCACAACTTTTGCCAGTCTGCCACTTACCGAAAATTTGTACTGGTTTAAAAAAAAAATTAAACATTTTAATGAAATGTAAATTAATTATATTGGCCTATAAAAACAAATATAAAATCTGAATAGGTACTTTGAACCCTATGCCATTTGATATAATTGATATGAACTTGTATGTCAAACTATTGTCATTGTCAAAATAGTATCTCAGATGAATGTCAGATTAACAAGTTTTTATTTATTAATATATTATGCATTACAAATAAAATATTAAATGTAATGAGCTTAAGATAAATTCTTTCTATTTTTCTTTATTGCACCTCTGCACAGAATATTAATACTCGGTTAGGCTAATAATAATCTGTCCAATTTTTGGCATGATACTCAACTGACTGACTGACTGACTGTCACATCTGTCAAACAAAACTTAAAAACATAATAAGAAAAAAATATTATTTGAAAATGAGAAAATGGAGATATTATTAAGATTTGTGACTACAAATCCATTAAGATTAACAGCATCTAGGATTTTGTTAACAAATGTAGTCAATTATACCAGGTAAGCTTGTAACATTGGAGATTTATCTATTACATGTTACGTATATAACCTTTTTATTTAAGTCTTCCTTCATTGAACAGATTGGCTGAAGTAGGCAAATTGGAACCACCAAAAACTACTGGCAAATACGACACCGGTCAGCTAATATTACATAAAGTATTTGGATACAGAGGTGTAATATTATTTCCGTGGCTGGCAAGAGTGTACGATAGAGATGCTGTTAATAAAAAGGAAAGCTCAGAATCTGGTAGCTCGGGAGACTCGTCTGGAGACTCTCTGTCCAATGTGGGAAAGGAAGTTAAGGGCAGGACGCACACATTTTATCAGGTGCTAATAGATACAAGAGATGCACCATATATAGTAAGTATCTTATCTTTTAAAATGGTCAATGTGATTCGCAGTGCTATGCTACATTTGTCTTATTATTTACAAGTTCTCATAGCATGTCAATCATGTCAAAATATACTGCTGTCATCCACAATCAGAATCTTAAACAGCTATAAAACAACTCGTATTATAATTCTTTTACTCTGACCAATATTTAAATTCCACCTTAGACACAGTATGAAACTAATACATACAGGCTACAATATTTCGCAAATTTAATACACTTAGTATTGTTTTTCCACCAAGTTTCATTTTGGAATCATTTAATTTTTTATGTTTATGTAATTTCTTAATACATTAGAAGTTTTAGCTTCCTCCATAAATTTTATGTTACAAATAGAGTCTACAATTTTTTGCTCGAAATTTACTTATGATACTAAAAGTTATCGATTTATTTTTGTCTGTGCAAACAACCATCGATATGAGACCAGAGTGGAAGAAAAAGGTATATCAAAGAAATTTGTCACAATTAATGGAATGTCTTGTGAATTTTAGTTTGATTAACATTTTTAATAATCAGTGTTTTCAAGTTCATGTTACAGCATTTGCTACTAAAAGTCGTTTTAACAACAAAGTAAGAATTGATTGAACAAAAAAACATATTAACACAAAATATTCAATATTCCATTACCAGTATTTCATTTATTCTTAGTATTATCAGTTTTCATTTTGTGCTTTCAAACATAAAAATAAAAAGGGATAAAATGTTAATAAAAAAAACACTGCAACAGACTGTTTATGAATAAGAATGTACATTTGTAAGTGATTTTAGTGTTCATCGAATACATGGTATTATTGCAGTTACAATATTTTGTTGTAGTACTATAAGATTAAAACAAAGTATCAGTTAATTTATTATTATAGTTCTATGTTAAATGATTTTTCAGTGATGCAGAAAGGTAAAGTGGAAACACTTTCCGTCCTTGTGTCTGTAATATTTCTTACATCTCCCTCACACACACTAACAACTTCATTGAGGGTTGCCATTCATATAAATTAACTAAAAAGAAATATTAAATAATTAATTTTTTATTTTGATAATTTACTATGAATATACATAATTGTCAATTTGCATTTTGGGGATATTATTGTTGTATGTTATATATTCATAACTTCACTAAGTATGTTGTAAAGTACACCATTTTCAACTAACCATTTACGTTCGATGCTTTCAGTATATCTATATATTGAAATTGTAATAGCTATAGTGCTGTCACGTTAGCAGGTTGGTATTTCACACACCTTTAGCATTATACTGTAAACATACATTTGTAGCGAGCGCAGACTGAGGCCGTCACTTTCCTCGGCAACCAAGAGTCAAGCCGTAGCCTGTACGCCATCCCAGGACTGGATTATGTGGCGCACGAAGATATCATACCATACACATCTATAGAACGGGTACCGTTGCAACATGAACTGTTTGATAAGTTCCTCATGCATAATCCCGATAAAGGTGACTTTTATTTCCTTTTTATTAGATATCGCATAATGGTGTGGGGGGTACAAGCGATTTGTCATTCAGACTATTTTCTTTACTTTTTTTTCATCTTTGAACTTTTTCAAGAATCCACAAATTTTACGATTTCATGAAATTTGTACGCCGTAAAAGGCACAATATGGATTGAACTAATAATTCCGTGAAATCTTTATGTGTTTGTGCAATGTCTTTGTGTTTGTCTTTTGATTGAGTATATTACAATTGTTACATTAAATCCATTTCAGACCCACCCTTCATAGCGCAGGAGACGTTGCGCGCGTGGCAGAAGAAGAATCATCCGTGGCTGGAGCTGAGCGACGTGCACCGAGAGACTACAGAGGGGGTCCGCGTGACTGTCATACCCTTCTACATGGGCAGCCGCGAGTCGCAGAACTCCGCCGTCTACTGGGTCAGCTCACTACACACTTTACTAATGCTACGGTTCATTACACTAACACTGGCGCGATGGTTATGTATGCATGTATGTATGTTTGTATAAAATAAAGTATGAATTACATTTGCTACAGTTGGAGGCTCAAAAAAAGCAAAATTTAATATAAAAGACGAGAGAGGTGTCAAGGGACACCCGGATGGAACGAAGTTCCTTTTGATTAATTAGTGAAGGAATTGTAATAACATTTTATTTCTTTTAATTGGCAACACTAGTGCGTCGGACAAGTCCGGTCTGAATTTTTTCCGTCTAGCCTCCTTTGCAACGTGCGATAAGGAACTTCGTTCCAAAACTAATTTAATTGATACAAATTACAATAAAGCTTATGATTAATCCTAGACTGATTCCTATCGATATTAGAATGCCTCACTTTAACATGGTGACAAAAAAGAATTCTTTGTAATCTACATCAATTAATATGTCGCAACAGCTTCGTTGCATTTTATTACATTCGATAATCAAGAGGCGTTTTACACGTGCTGGCTGCTGGCGACGTCGGCGATCCTTCTAGGGTTCTGCTGCCTAATCTACGCGTAGAGATGTAACATGTTGTTGTGTTGTCAGTGGCGCTACTGCATCCGGCTCGAGAACCTCGGCGCGGCGGCGGTGCAGCTGCGCGAGCGGCACTGGCGCATCTTCTCGCTGAGCGGCACGCTGGAGACGGTGCGCGGGCGCGGCGTGGTGGGGCAGGAGCCGCTGCTGGCGCGCCACGCGCCCGCCTTCCAGTACAGCAGCCACGTCAGCCTTCAGGCGCCCAGCGGACACATGTGGTGCGTGCGGCTTGCGCATTGTGTTGCCGGTTGTACCTGCCCACTGTAGGCGTAGACAGCTTTTGAAAGTACAGATTTCCCATAAGTATGTGCATCTTGGACATTATGGTACCGATTGTACCTGTCCACTGTTGGCATAGACATCTTTTAAAAGTACACATGTCACATATAAGTGCGTGCATCTTATATATTATATTACCAATTGTACCTGCCCACTGTTGGCGTAGACAGCTTTTGAAAGTACAGATTTTACATAAGTGCATGCATCTTGTACATTATGTTACCGATTGTACTTTCTCACTATTGGTGTAGATATCTTTTAAAAGTAAAGATATCACAGATAATTTTTGGAGTGAAGTCACATTGAAATCTATTATTATTAGAGTGTAGTTCGAGAGATATTGATGTAATAAGTTGCTTACAGAATGTACTCAGAAAATTCTTAATTATTATCTGATGACAATGAATCTTGGAATATGAATAGTGTCTATATGTATGGAACTTCTAATACAATTGTGCGAATTGTAACGTAATTGAAGTTATTGAACAACAGGCACTCGGGGATCGTGGGATTTTATTGAATGCGAATGGCTTGTTTTACTGCAGAGGGGTCGTCCATTAAGGGGTGGGGGTGGGGGGTTAAATGCTTAAAAGAACATCAGGTGATTAATGGACGGCCCCAATGTTATTTGAACGGATGATAGTGATGCGAGCGGCGGTGTGCAGGGGCACGTTCCGGATGGAGCGCGAGGACGGCTACACCTTCGACTGCCGCATCCCGCCCTTCTCGCTCGAGAGCAAGCCCGACGACGGCGCGCCCGCGGCGCCCTCGGCCGCCGCCTGACCGCGCCCCGCCCCGCGCCGCCGGGCCCCGCCCCCCTCGGCCTCGCTGCCGATGTTTCCAATGGAGCTAGTCTACCGTTTATAGACGTCGCTAGAAAATTGTTATATATACATTACCGTTATGAAAGAACCTAATATTGATCGTGGTCATCGATGTTACGACTTATTTATTTAGGCATCTCGAGATCGCATCCGTGTACACGATGAAAATTATTAAATATAGCGGGTTTTTTTTTTAAATTCTAAATCACCTAGATCTGTAATAAATTACAGTATTTTTATTCGGTGTGTTTTTATTTATTTATTTTGGATTGAAATAAAACGACTGTCAATTACTTCCTAGTGTTAATTTATTGGGAATTTCACTATCCGCTGTAACACAACGTTGGCATCGCACCTTCACAAGTAAAGCTGTACTGTTTGTACACCACATTTCTTTTCAACATCATTATTATTGCGCGTTAACAATAACTAACCGTACTATATAAATATTGACAATTAAAATTAAACGAACTCAATTACAATGTAACCTCCACCGTGATATAGCCGAACATATATATTGTGAGGTGTGGCCACAGCATTAGTATATATCTATTTAGACAGATAAGCTCAGTGGGACTGAAGTGTTTGTGGTGACGGGACTGTACGGTATGCAGGACCACAGCACACAGGACTATCGATATATTTGTGATCTAATACTAGCTATCGGGGACAATTTCAATATCTAGGTACTTAAAGGCGTGTTTACATTCACACAGTAGCTGAATTCAAGCGGCTGACCCCGAAACTAGCGCTCGATACGTATTCGTATAAACAGTTGACAGAATTATCCAGCGCTAGATCGGAATACAGCGGTTATCCTATTCTAGCTACTGTATCAATTTAAACATAATATTATTCATCTATATATATATATATATATATATATATAGATGAATAATA
>DWQT01001583.1:0-16286 GCA_018244895.1 Myscelus amystis hages
ATGCATAAAATGAGTTTTATGTGGAAAATTCCGTATAAGTTTAAAAAGTACAGACATTAATGTCTGACATTTATGTCTGAATTTCTATCGTAGTCTGAACGTACCATTATAATACCCGTCGTTTTATTTTCTGTACTGTTATTACAAGAATATTAATAGTATAACACCACTAGTCTAATAGATTAGAATCCTAAACCAACATGCCAAAACATACCCGTAAATCAGATAAACTATTTCTAATAAAGTGTTGTTTACTATCTACTGTCAGAACCTTTTCAAACTTAGCATCGCGAAAGCGACTATAATATTTGCTTTTCCCGCTGAAAGAGATTTCTCACTTATTAATTCGCTCTTATTATACAGGGGGTCAAAAACTAAGGAAACTGAAATAAATCAAAAAGCAAATACGTTCGCCATTCTGAGAACGGTATCTAAAAATCGCGTGCGGCCGCCTCTTAGCCGCAA
The DNA here is from genome assembly GCA_018244895.1 of Myscelus amystis hages. Lineage (NCBI taxonomy): Eukaryota > Metazoa > Arthropoda > Insecta > Lepidoptera > Hesperiidae > Myscelus > Myscelus amystis. Next base: position 466 of record DWQT01001583.1, read on the forward strand.
GTAGCCGGCGGCACGCACTATCGCGTGACGCGGTATTTGTTTCTTATGTTTATCTTTCTAGAGATTGTGTATCTCAATTACTTTGCGGTTAAGATTAACCGTTTTTGTTACTAGAGAGAAATATTCCTAAGGAGACTATCTTAAGGGAACAGAATCAGGGCGTGTAAGTTTAATCAATAAATCTTTCCCCAAGAAGCTACGAGTATACTTATCAAACAATTGCTGATGGTACGATGGTTGAAATATATTTCCAATATTCCTACTTACATGTATTTGTCAAGAACAAGGTTCACAAATTTTTAAGGATTCATCAGAACTACTGATGCATAAAATAACGTGAGAAAGCTACGAGTTTACGAACCGAAGAATATAATAGACGATCCACGAAACTAAGATAGTAATAGTGGAGAGTACTATTTCTGGATACCTATTGTGAGAGTTAGTTATAAGAAAGGTGAAATAGGATGGCGTAAAGATGATCAAGAAGTTTTTTTAGTGCAAGAAACTTGATACGCGTGGAAGTTGGTCTTGAAATCCAGCAAATTGCGATCGACACGCACTATAGCGTGTAGGTGCGCTGATTTCACTGATCTTTCGGGATAAATTGGGAAAATGGCCCCTGGGTGAGATTGCTTATTTGTCCTACATTAGACTTTTTCGATCGCGTATCTCAATTACGCCCGTAATATTGGTGATTTGCGATCCTAAGGGTAAGAATTGCTTGTGAGCTGATCTCCTCTGAAAATCAATATCGCTGTCAACAGAAAGGATGTCCCTAAGTGAAGTTTACCAATTATCTGATTTCTCCAAAACTCGCTTTGAAAATTGTAATCATTAAAAGAGCAACAAGGACGTAGAACGCTAAGATGAAAATTGTTGATAAAAATTATATTCCTTCGGAGTATCCGTAACGATGCCAAGGGCCTAGCGTCCTCAGACTTAATTAACTTAATTGGACACACTAATTATGATTTCAAACTGGATTAAAACGGGATAAACCGTTTTCGTTCATTAGTTACAATGAGACTAAGTAGGGAAAGGTTATTAAAATTGAATCTTTACATTAAGGGAATACCAAGATTTCGTTCCAGAAATTTCTCAGTCCAATAACATTCGCTCCACATTTCTGACGTATTATTCTAATTTTAAGAGCGTTTATGCGAAAAGGTAATAATAATTTTGTGTTTAATTCCTAAATTTAAGCATTCACTGTATTGGATATGACATAGTCAAGTTGATCTTCGTTAATAGTTAAATGTACAGAAAAAAATTAAATCAATTTTCATACTCTATCCATTTCTTCATCATAAGCAGGCTCTGAAACAAAATGTAAAACCATTGATTTTTTAATGCGGCGTAGAACGTAATACTATGAAATTTATAAGTATGGCTTAAATTAAAGCCATTAGGGCTTATTTTAGGGCTATTAGGGCTTAGGGCTATAAAGTGTATTTAGAAGATTCTCAACATGATCTCAACATGAGGTTTGAACTGTGCCAGTTTTTCAACCCACATTCCTCAGCTAACATCTTTAATCTTCTGGCTTCCAATTTCAACTGGTGCTGGCCAGCTGCCAAATGGATAACCTTGACCGTTGCAGTTTCTAAACAGCTAAAATAATGGCTTAGAGCTAAACGTGCCTACCTGATCTTCTACATTTGTTCTTTTAAAGGAAATAAGCTTCAGAAAATCCAAAAATCGTCTGAATTCCAAAGGATCCTCTGTTCAAGAGACGCAAGATAGAACATGTCGCTTATGAGAACTGAACTTCATAATTTCATAAAGCTTCTTAATACCCTTGTACAGAAACGGACCAGACATGTAGTGTAGTAACTGCATGATCATCAGTTTTATTTAAAAATTCAAACCTACGTAGGATGATAGAAGGCCTACTTTTATCTTGCGCAAACTTCAATAAAATTGCCCCAAATTCGGAGCGATCAAACTAGTAAAGTCTAACAAGATCAAGTTTTGGAGTTTTGACATCTTTGATAAAACTTCGTAGGCTTTCCAAACGGATCTATTGTAGGCCCCAACACTCATCGATAGTCTAAAAGAAATAATGATGTAATATATACCAAAATATTTCTTTTTTATACCAAGCAATTTTTAAGCAACTTTAAAAAAAATATTAACCGTTTCATATGTCAGCATATTCTGTTTTGTAGTATTTATTGAGCTATCTGCAGTGGTCGTAACAATAATTACGCAGTGACATAAATATATCCAGAAAATGGGCCCGCAAAGGTGTTTAACCAGAAAGATGCTGAAAAAGGAAACGTCGAAACGCAACAATTCATACGAAAGCACATTTTGTATTAAGCACGTGCGCGGAGAAAAATAAGTAGAAAAGTAGGCCGTGCTCCAGACGCCAAATTCAGAGATCATATAATTGTCTTTGCCGATCAAACTTCATACTTCAGTAAGCGATTGTGTAATAAAGAGTCCCTACCGATCAATAGAGACCGATATAGAAAAGTGATCAACCTAATGTACACGATTGAATTTCCAATCAATATATCCTCTATAAAACGCTTCACTAGATTTTGTGAAACAGTTTCTCAAATCCAGGTTACCAATGAAGACACCTTGAAAAATGGGGTGATCAAACTCGCTCCATTTGCCGGCACCTTAAGGCCTACGAAATGTAATTTAGAAATTGCTTGCGATAGATGAAATCATCCCCTATTTTAATACGGGATAGTCCACGATAACGACTGGACTCGTCTGGACAATCAAAAACACGCTTTATCTTAACGGAGATAAGAGTCGTAATGCCATGGAGATAGCGAGGGTAGCTTGGTTTAAGCGAATTCAGTACTTACATTAAGTTAATGATATGATTGTGGGAAAACATATAATATGGGATAGGCCTCTATCTATATTTATGGCAAAACAGTTCGATGAAAAATAAGTTGCACATTTGCAAAATATAATTCTTGGTCATGTTGTGGAACCTGTAATGTGACATGGATCTTACTACATTATATTACATACTTACTACATTATATACGGCACTTTTTATGAAACCAGGAATGAATCAGACACTGGTTTAATTTTATGACCTTTTTAATAATTAATCAAAAATTTGAAAACCCTTATGGTGGAAAGACGTTAATACTTCTAATCGATTGCAAAACCTAAACGAAGCCTTTTATCATCTTTCCATTGCATATTCAAAAATGACCTTTTGCCTATTTTTTTCTTCCAAGTATTTTTAAAGCAACATTACGTCAAGACCCTATTAAAGAGTTACGTGTTTTAAAAAAAGAACGCAACTGACACTCGTGCCTAGAACTATCTATATCCAACGTAAGTGCTAAATTGAAAACTGTTATCTCTATAAACGCACCCAGAACATGCCATTGATGCTGATATGTCTAATGCTCCATGGGAAATTTGTGGTGTACGAAGGTCAGCGGTTTCGGAACAGGACATAATACGAAGTTATGGCGATCGAAGCGATGAGTTATGGACCGTGATACGGGTATCGTTGTAATGCGGGTGTATTTCCACTAGTGGCGAGGACGCCCGCTACCCTCGTACCGTTAAGAACGTATTTAATCTACGCAGGGTTAGCTTTGTGTCCAAAAGTGATAATTGGATGGAAGCAGATGGAGAGCATCACGATTTTCAACTGACAGATATTCCTTGCGGGGTACAGGCTTTACTCAAACAACACCAGAATTCATGGTACTCTGCGTTTGGGATTCTCCGGTCCTACGCGGCACTGATCAGAATTCGATCAAGGTTTTCAAACCAAATTCAAATACTACGTATATTCATATTTTTAATGACCAGACATATTCATTTTTTAACAATTTAAGCTGCTTAAAATGATTTCATGTTGTTACTTACTTACTTGTTGTTACTTACTGTTAATTTTAATGTCGAAACCCTATAATTTTCAACCCTTTCGTACTTCCATTGACAGACACGGGTATCTGCGCGTAGAGACGTATGGGATTAAGACCTTACTCTACCGCGCTGGGCAACTCCGATTTGACCTACTTGATACTCCTCAGAGACCGTTATGGAGAATCCTAACGTGTCCATGTTCCGCATGTTGTTCTCCGTCAACGTGGTAGTGAAGAGAATTTTCTCCTTCTGTTATAGTATTCGTAAATAACATTAAAATTCTGATTTACAATTTCGCTTCCCGCTTGCTTGAATAGTCAACAGAATTTTCATCACATCTTCGTACTAACTTTACAATTGTATTATTATTGTAATAATTGTCATGTGCTTTTGCTGTAACATAATTCTATTCAGCACTGTTATACTTTATTCATAATTATCTAAGACCATTATATTCGGCGAACGTTGACATCTCTTACATAAATCTTTACGTTTGTCTTACTTAGTCGTAAACGAGATTGTGTATCTCTTATTATTTCTTTTAAAAGCTGAGACATAAAACATTTTTTCTAGAACAATGGCCTATAAAAACGATTCAATGAATTGTGGATTATTAACTATGGATACTTGCATCACTATTGGCGTTAATAATACATTTCCTTGGAATCAACGCCATTGTAGTTGGATTCTAATTAACTAAAAGAATACAGGTATTAGCTCTGTACGACAGCAGGCATAGACATAATATGTCACTAATCATTATTTTGTCTGTTTTGTGCAAATCAATGAAGCCTTTGCGTGTGGCTTGGTGTGAATCAAATAAATGATAATACGTCAGTTGTGGAACCTTGTGTATAAGATATATTGAAAAAAAAAAAACAGATATTTATGTATCTTTTGTTCCATCCTCAAATTGAGGAAGTATATTAAAATAATAACATTAAATAACATTTTTTCAAAATTGAACTGAAACACATTACAGCTGATCCAATTTGCTCAATAAACGTAGTAGTTGTAGCGGTGAAAGAAATGAAAATCAATAATATTTTCTTATTCGTAAATAATATTCGTATATTATTAAAACTGAGATAAAATTTATATAACGAGATTCCTATAAATCGATCTAAAAACTATGACTAATTGCTTTGGAAGCCTCCGGGACCGCAATTAAGATTGCTTCGGTCACTCGGGCACAAACGGCTATCTGTATAGCGGAATTGATAGCTAGATAATTATAATTGTTCATCATAACAGTAATATAGGTGCTATTCCGTTACTATGCAACAATGTTAACATACGTTACATCATAGCTCATGTATGGTTTGAGTAATTTGACAGTGTTGTAAGTTTAACAACAAATATGGCTTACATTTACAAGTATAGCATTGTCTGCAGAAACCCAGACATGTTAAAACGCGTATTATAACAAAAAAAAATTATTGCTATTATTAACAAAGAGGCAGAATGAGGAAATTCTAATCTTTTCTCAAAACTCCAGGTGAGGTTTACTAAAGACCGACAAAAGGTACTTTTAAAAATCGCGATAAGGAAGAGACAAAGTATCATTCCTATTCAATAAAACTATCTATCTGATAGGAATTTGAGAACTTTTAAATTTCTACTTCCAGGGCCATTCATAGCTGGCGTCGCTATAACGTTGGCGAATTCTAAATTTGAAGAGGAGCATTTTTTTACAGAATAAGCACAAACAAAATTAGTTCTAAACAAAAAATAAAGGCATCGGATATTTATCAAATACTTGTCGGATCGGATTACGAAGACCTGTTTTTAATCCTCGAGAGGGAGAAATAGGAAAATTTATACGTCAAATTCAATCAGGCAACGTTTTTATTACAATTTTAATTACGCTCTGGGCAATTGAGATTTTCTGGAATTTTCCACGGTTCATCGGCTTTTCCGTTGTACAAGTTTCCTTTTAATGTTGCAGTATTTCGAAATAAAACAAGATTCGATAAGCCCCAGATTTGCTTAACATTTTCATTGATAATATTTTCGAAATTTCATGTTTTATCTTTGATATTATAAAAAATAACTGTGAATACAATTACCTGGTAGGAGAGAGTGACAGCGTATGAAATATTTATTGTCTGTCCTTGAACATTAATCCGTAGTTCGTCACTTTTATAAGTAGTTATTGCCTGTGAGAATAACTGTCAAATTATTTGGTTATGGGTCAACCAGAAAATACTAGAATTCCGATTTAGTGAACTCCAACTGAAGTAATTAACCTTTGCGGAAGGCGGCGCAAAAAGATGTCGCAAGAAGACATCCGAATGATTTACTGTTAGCAACAAAATCCCTTTGTCAATGTTGGCGCGCAATAAAAACACTGACGCCACGTCACTCGATACGCCTTTTGTTATTTCATATCCGGGTTTCTGCGGCCCTACCTGGGTGTGCCTACCTCGGCTCGGGTGCACCCGTTTCGACCCGGTCGGCGGTGTAATTACAGGTTTTAACCGAGAACCCGACATGAAATTGTGGCAGCGCTTTCAGGGATGCACCCTCGAGGGGATAAGTAAAGTTTTCTGCTGACAGACTTTTTGAGTATTCTTTAAATACACTCGTGTCGAGTTCAATAGCACGGCTATTGTTATAAATCTCAGTTTGTTTCCATTGTTTCTGGACGTTTGCGACGGTTACTCGGCTGCGTATTTAACAGATTAATATCTGTTAAATCGGAAACTTTACTGTTTAGCTAAACGAAACGTTTTAGAACGTTGACGGAAAGTCACGACATGTTGGTTGTGAATTAAAATTGAATAAACACAAACTTAGATTACTTCAAAAGAGCAAATATGATATTGTTTTACAATGAACAATACATTAAAATCTTGTTTTCATTCATAATGCACATATTGTAAATTATACGTGTTTTTTCAAACAAAAAATCCTTCGTGTAAAAAGCTGAATTTATTTGATTTTCTTTTTAACAGGATTTAAGTAAAATTCTTTATAGGAGCATAGCATATAGTTTCACATTCGGGCCGTTGTGGAATTTTCGTAATTGAAATTTGATTTGCCTGCCTGAATATGTATATTGAAAATTGATATCAGCAATAATTTTATATCGAGTAGTCTTCATGCCTTTTAGCATAGTATATGTTATAGTCCTTTAGATTTTTTACATATAGAGCTCCTTATCTCACCTCGTTGTGCTAATAAAGGTAATACATAAAATTTTCAATAATTTGACTGCAATAATGTACATTTTTTGTGCTTTTCTCCTATTAAATATATGTACATATTACATGGATAATTCTACCTTTTTTCTCTTAAATATACAGATAATTAATCCCTTTGGTAGATTACATTAACAAATTCACGTGTGTCAGCGGATCCATAAATCTATGCATCCCATCCCTCCCTATCAACGGTAAAACCAAGATCGCCCTAAACAATACAGGGGTACGAATGAAAAGGGTGGGCTGGGGTGTAACGGACCGATGGACGGACGTGGGGCGTAGTGATTTGTTACCTGCGCCATGCAAATGCTCAGTTAAACACGATCCTTAATGTACGTGGTATTTTACACGTGGCCATTGACAAAGCCTTAACGGATACGCTAGGTATGTTACGTAAATGTAGAGCGACACAATTTTATGTGGACGACACAATTGTGGAAAAATTGAATAGAGTTTACAAAATGGAGAAATAGAGACTTTAATAGAGAAATAAAATTGGCGTAGAAATAAAACGCTAATCCAATGAAGAGAGCGTTTTATTAATTTTATTAAGTACAGTCACGTACAGCCATTGCTAGTTCCCATAGAGGTAGGAGACTAAGGATTTCTATCTTGTACTTCTATCAATATCTTGACCTGGACTTCTGCCATTAGTCGTTGCGAAGAGACTTTTGATGTCCATTTCACTTGTTCCATTGTATATACATTTAGTGGTGATACAAACATTTCGAAATGAGAACACAAATTCCGTACCATCCGACATCGCATTGCGTCATTATAGCCGGCTTACAACCGTTACATAATTTACATTATGTACTGTAACGCTATATCGACTTGTGTGTGTTGCAAAATATTTTCTTTGCAAGTTGCTCCACACCAGACATTGGATAGCGTAACGTTACATATTCAATCGCTTGTCAGATTCAATCAACATATTATGAATAAAATAATCTAATAGAATAAATCCACTGAGGTTACTGGGGTCGTGTATACTTTCGTTGGACCGTTCGATTTTGAAATTCGAAGTTCTCTTTTTAAAATTGTCTCTGTATATGTAGCTGTTTTAATGATAATCGTGTCAAACTAGTAACAACAGTCATTTTTTTTAATCTAGCGGTAACCAGGACAAGTTTTTTTTTTGTTTCTACCCTCTTATTTTTCCACTTCTGGAACCAGGGTTTCCCTCATAGAGAGAATATTTTAGGTCATGGCGATGTGCACATAGGCTTTTTTCACTTAGAAGCTTTAAAAAAAAATTATTATATCAAGATTTTTATATTTTATATCTATAATTGTTGCAGCAATAGTCCTAGACTCAACACTTTTGCTGTCTTACATTATGCATAGTATATACATATAATATTTAGGTATGTGTATTCAAAAAGGGTACGCATCCAATCTCAAGGGTACCTAGTCTGCAATAAGGCAGAGAATTGGTCTCCTTCTTTTATATGCAGTATATTTTAATTTATTATTTTCATTGCATTAATATTTTTATGAAATTTAAGTACTTAATTTTATTTAAATTTAATTGAAGTGCTACTTAATAATTAATATGTATAAATTTACATACGTATATGTTTATTGCGTACAGATAAATAACTTATCGAAAGATCTAAATTTAAACTGACCGTTTCTATCGAAGTAAAGCTGCAGTGCTATCTGAAATTGCGTACTATCAAAAGGTTGGACCTCGCGGGCCACAAATCACCGGGCCGGCTTACCCGCAGCCACCCATTTGGACCAAAATTTAATGCACAAAACGTTTTACGCATATTTCTGCTGATATTACATCCAGTAGATCGACTTGATTCTTAACAAGCTATGGCTTAATCTTATTTATTAGTCGACCTGATTACTGAGCTGGAGGTTGTGGGTTCGATTTCCAAACAGGAAAAATATTTACAAGTGGGACATACATTTAATATAAACACGTTCACAGTCCTATATATGCTGTAACAAGGCGCCCAGGAAAAGAAGAATTCCTGAATGCACAGCATGGTGCCATGTATGGAAAGCCTTTCAGTGATTTGCGGATATCAATTCATATTCAAGGTAAGTTCGCATCAAAAGATTCCCTCACAAAAGTAACAGATAATAACAATATAGAATTAATCACTTTCAATCAATTACAAAAACCGCAACTAAAAGCACCCGGCCACCCAGCTACATGTCTGCTGATGCATAATGTAGTTGCGGAAAGCTCTGCTCACTGCACTTTGTAAATTATACCCTCTCTATTCAAGTAATATGGAGTAAAAGGCATTTTTCCCTTCCACCTATTTTACTTCTCTTTTTTTATAGTAAAAGAGCGCGGCAAAGAGGCACAGGGCCCATCTGATGGTAAGTATAAGCCTTTAAATGACTGCAACATACTCGCAAGAGGAGTTGCTAATATGTTGCCCGCGTTTGTGGAATCTTGCTCTACATATGCAGAATCCAATGTGTGTTATTCCGTCATGAATCTGACAACACTCGCGACAAATACATGTGTGATGTATTCAATCCGTCTCTGGGTGTATAATTAAGTATGTATGTATGTAGTTTATTAGTTGTCCGATTAACATAACGCAAACAGACTAATTTTGGGATTAAAAGACTGTGTATGTATTTGTCACAAGATTTTATTCGTATTATTAATGTCAACGTTGTACACATTGAAAAATTCTTGCTTGTTTGTTCAAAAAACTCCATCGCTATTGAGAACGAATATTTATTTAGAGCGGCGGCAATCCGGAGCGGTAGATTCGAAGCACTTTTCCTCTTGTAGGTATATTAACCAAATTCAATAGATCTTTGGATCTGTTGGTGGCAGATATTGATGAGCTCTTCCGTCCTTCGAAGGGTACGTTAAGTAGTCGGTTCTGGATGTTAAGTAACAATCGTTAAGTCACGTCTGAAGCTTTTAAGCGGTCACTAACCCGAATCCATATAATGACTTCCAATTTCCACAGATACAGGATAAAAATTACAGCATTTCCCGTTGACGCAATAGATCGTTATCCGGGCATAACATGAACTGGTTAAAACCAGATATGAAAATAATCACGATAATACGGGTATAGTTTTGTCACGAGTAAAAATAATCATTGTAATCAATGAGTTTCTTTATTATGGATTTGTTTACTTAACTGCATACAGTACTAGACTCTAAATTAAATTTAACAAAGCGACATCATTACATCGAAATTATCCATGAGTGTTCCTTTTTTTATTTATATCGTTTGAAAAACAGAAGACAGTGATTTCGTTTCGTTTAGAAATTCTGCTCTCGCATATCGATTTGTCACGGGTTTGAAATCGAACACATCGAATTAAATCTATAAGGTACTACTTAACAAATAAATCGCATTACGCACGTCATTATCTATGAATCGATTTTTCGATCGATAAGTAGGTGAATTATTGACAAAAATATATATTTTGGACTCAGCCGTTCGAACGGAACGCCCTTGGTGCGCAAAATGGAATTTTTCCCTCTTTCATATTCAGATTCAATGGTAATAATTCGTTATACGCATAAAAGCTATTATGAATATGCGTAGATGCGAATGGAGCGTACGAATCCAAATACCACAGCGCCTTTGATCGACAAACTCGGCCGGCTAAAGTAGAAACACGAAATTGCCCGTCGAGAGGGAACCATAAATTTATTCCCCTTCACGTTCGCGATGCAAAAATAAATGTATCGTTTCTGAATATTATTACCATTGTGAAGTGATGTAATTATGATCATTTTTTATCATTTAAAAAAATGTGTTCGCCACCCGTGAGTAACGATAATATCGGCTTAGTGCCAGAAACTTAATGACCTATTGACGGAGTTCGCCGGTCAGGCAAACGAAATTAATAACTTCCTTATACAATATTATGATATTTGTACGATTGTACATGCATTCATTATACAAAGAATTCGGCTGTGAAGTTATGAGTGCGTATAATAATTGTAGTTAACACCTGTGACGCATACGCTTATGAAAATATTGTATATCTTATCTAATATGATATTAACACATGTTTAAAATAAAAATGTTGCTACAAGCAGTAGGTACTTAGTAATATCAGCCAACAAAAATCTTTAATAGTTAAAAAATCTTATTGAATGATGGTTATAGATATTCCCTTGCTTTTGATCTGTTTGTATTGGATATCCAAACAATGCGTTACTATTAAATACTATCATACATATAACTTCAATTATAACTCATAATTTACCACAACATGCCACACCGCGAAAGGCAGCATTAATAATAAAATATGATTCTTTTTTACGGTCGTATCAGTGAAAGAAATGTTCGTATCTATTGTTGTCGATCAAATTACTAACCTTCCTGTAGTTATATTGGGTTCGTTTTGTCAGTACTCGTACAATTGTATCAATATTGGACATCGTAATTTGATTTCCGAACGGAGAGCGCGCTGTCAAATCACGGTTGACGGCGGTCTGCAAGATGGCTCGGCTCGCGCGGCAATATAACATGGCCACAATGGTCCATTATGGAGTTGATAGTGCACACGCAGACCAAACCACTCATTGGAACTTCTGTAGTATACCATACGCTATGAGAATCCTAACGAATATTATAAAGGCAGAGACATTTATTTGCACAAATATGGGTACACTAGCTGACCCGGCAAACGTTGTTTTGCTATATAAATTATTTTGCCGTTGTCGCAATGTTTTTTATTGCTGCTCCTCTCCTATTCATTTTAGCATGGTGTTATATATCCTATAGCCTTCCTCGATAAATGAGTTATCTAACACTGAAAGAATTTTTCAAATCGGACCAATATTCCCTGGATTCAAACGAATGCGCTAATCTCAGAATCAAACGACCAAACAATCAAACAAACTCTTCAACTTTATATTATTAGTATTTATAGATTTAAAGTTTTTACAGAATTATTCGTTCAATCCATATTTTGCTTTTTACGGCGTAGAATTCTGAATGCGAATTTAACCAATTAATTTAATTTTAAACATTTGATAAATCAGAATAAAAACACAAAGTAATCTTTCACTTAGTAATTTCACCTCGATAAAGATAACCAGTGTTTATTGTACTTCGACGCAAAGACGCAATTTAGAAAATTTAAAATTAGTTTTGTCCTAAGGCTACAGGAGAAAATCATCAAACTATTATGTTTTCGAATGACGAAATTATTCTGTCCACCCTAAATCAGATAGGGATAGAGCATCATAAAGGTGCATTAGAAAATTTGTTCGCATGATTTTTTTTCGTATGAGAACCGCCACGAAGTTTTATTCATCAAACGCTTTTATAATATTTCGTATGACCTAGAGAATTAGAATCATGGAAGTTTTGTATATTTCGAGATCTGCAAGTCACTTTATTACTGTCATCGCTCAGATATGAAAAGCTAAGTGATTACTGCACAAATCGGAGAATCCACTCGCTTTTCCATTTATGTTTTTTCATTCCATTTTCAAGAGTTGTTTCGAACAATTCTCTTACAATAATTTTGCATTTAAGTAACCCAGCATCAAATGCGTGAAACGGAACACTTTTAATAGGGTTGCCATATGAATGAAAATTCATTTTAAAAAAATCTTAGTTTCATATATTTAATCAATATTTAATGCAAGCTAGTACCTAATGGGCTTTAAGCGCGATGATAATTTATTCTGGTAACTGTTTAATTTCTTTTCTGTTAATACCATATTATTACTGGCTGTGTTAATTTAAGGCGTACAAATTTAATATATTAAAATTATCATATCATAACAGTCCAGATATTAAAAATGAACGCGAAACCGCCGATATGCCACATATTATTAAAAAAATGTTTAGTACATACGGGACTTATGTACCATGTGCAACGGTCGCACACGGGTGAAAAACCAATAAGGAAATATATATTGTATCTTTCGATTGATTGTCAGCCCTATTCAAGAACAAAGATGGCGAATTTCGTGACAACCATTACCATGATTATCGCTGGGGTGCTATATGATTTTTATTATTTGGACCCGAACGACGGGCGAGAGCTTTCAACAAAGGCAGTCAGTCGAAATTTTACTATAAAAATATTCAGCGCTTTACACTTTAAAAGTAGAAAAATCAGTTGTGATTTTAAGCGGTTCTGAGAACATTGTTTTTATTTACTTTTTTTTCGACCTGAAATAAATAAAACTTAAAATCTGGCTCTTGGTGCATTCTTTTTCTCTACGAAAATAATGAGCACCGAGTACCAAAAATCTCTATCTTTACAGACCTGAAGTGATTCTTCTACGCTTTATCATCTTCACCATAAACTATATAGTATCTATTACGTATTTTCTATCTATAGCATGTTGAAGTCAATTACCGAAAGATCGTATTAGATTTAAAATTGTAATGCACAAAATGTTTAGCATTTAAAACTCATTCAAAACAGATATACAGTACTTTATAATCACGTGTAATTAAAGAGGTGAACAGTAGCGACATCTGGTGGGAATTGGTGTAATACTTCCGAGGAGTGCGCACCACGCCGCTACTTCGAAACTCCCCCCATATTACGCATCCCCCCCACGTACCGGCGACGTGACGTCAGACGAATTACGTACATTAGATAGGGTAATTGCAGCGTAAATGCAAAAGCTTATTTATATTCCATGCGTGGTTGTACCGCGTAGATTTCTTTCGCCCTCCTCCGGGGCGGGGAAAATTGTTCCGCGTATTGTGTCTCGCGCGATTATTATTAAGTTGTTGTGAAAATTTAATTTCGGAACGGCATAGAATTGGACGTTCATTTGAGATTTTTCCGAGATTTATTCGAGATTTTTGATTGTAAGGGCTTCGTTGGGGAAGTATCAGTGGCATACAATTTTGTTCTGATTTTCAGCGCGTAATTTGAATTGAGAATGAATTTAAGAATTGAATTAAGTACATAAAGACCAATAAATTATTGCGAAGTACGATAGAGGTTGGTTAAAGCTCATTTAACAATCTTCGAATTAACTTGTTTAAACATGTCCCCTTAAATCCCATATTAGTATCCGTAGCACATAAATATATACGCGCGGAGTGTAAAGTTATCCGTCGAAGTGGAAAAAAATTAGTTCACTTAAATTAAAACATGAAAATCGGATTTAATTTCGGGTTAACATGACGACAAAAATTAAAAATTACGACTCGTTTGCGAAAATTTTTCGCGATATCACAAAAGGTAATGTCGGTGACAATGTGCTTCCACAAAAAGAGCAATAACCGTCGGCCCGGGGACATTAAATATAATTAACTTTGTGTTAATTATGACCGCGGGAAGTTTTATGTTCTGTCCGATATTATATCGTGTGCTCAAGTTCAAAATAAATAAATACCTACCTAACGCACTCACGCTGGCAACACCGCAATATGAGGAAATATGTTCTCGTTTGCTTGCATAAATAATTAATCTGCTATGATATATGTACATATGTACATATTCTACTAGGTTAAGTGTCTCACACAATATGAAAGAACGGCAATAGAAATTCGTAACGAATTTGCAAGTCAGAACAAATTGTACGGTAAGAAAAGGCATGCTAATTAAACCCTAAACTAATGCCCTTGTCAATTAAACGTCTTAAAAGAAGGACCGCGTCAAAGATCTTCAATAGACGACCATTTATGAGGACTTTGGCGAAAACAGACGAAACGAAAAAAGCTTGTGAAAAAATTGACATGACATTGAAAGGAAAAAAGAACGAAAAACGCATTTATTCCCGCGCTTTGCAGAAAAAATATACAACAAAAATCACTAATACATGATTTAATACATAAATAAAAAAATCAGTAACAAGTAAATCATATTAATCAGATAATGCTACACAAAGGGGCAAAACTGGTCGTACTCAGCGAGTTGCATATTTATTTATTTAAAAACCGATTCACTAAAACAACAACAAATTCCTCACAACATTCCATAAACTTAATTCAATTATTTTAATTTACAAACTTAACCGGTTTTTGGAACGAATTGTTACTGGCGTTCGAATTTTGAAATCACGGGGACATTACAACGGCGCCGTCGACGGCCGCGCCCATGTAAATACGAAGAGAAATGAAGCATCAGCAAGCGTCCGAAAGCATTAGCTGTATAATTAAGTTTGTATAAATTATGTTACCAACGCTTCCAGGGGATTAGGGGCTTAATCGCGTATATTTATTCGGAAAGTTTGTCACACTGCAAAGTAATTAGGACAGTAATACGAAGACTTATTAAACATAACACTGTTTACATACGCTAATATTGTTGCGCTGAGTTTTGTAATCATATAAATGACGTACGGGAAAAATGTACGCGTTACAGCCGAGCCCGTCTGTAATTTAATTACGTTGTTAATTTGTTTCGAATTATTACGTTTATACGAACACCAGGCGCGATTATGTTGACAAGTCGAGTTGCGGTAAACATCTTGATGTCTTATTTATTAGAACGATGTTCCTTATCGCGCGTTGCGAAGGAGGCTAGACGGAAAAAAATCAGACGAACGGAAGTTGTCCGACACACTAGTGCTGCCAATTAAAAGAAATAAAATGTTATTATAATTCCTTTACTAATCAATCTAAAGGAACTTCGTTTCATCCGGGTGTCCTTTGAGGCCTTTCTTGTGGTTTTTTTATTTAATAATTTAATGCACCGGAAAATGTGTCACTAAAATTGACTTGCGATATTCTTACACAGGTTCTGCTTTTTTTTTTTTTAACGATGGGAAATGCGTTTACGCATGTCCCGGCTGGGGCTGCCGGGGGTCTGTAGGACTCCTGG
>DWQT01001584.1:0-16285 GCA_018244895.1 Myscelus amystis hages
AATGTAGTATATGAATTTAGATATTCCAAAGATAGCAGGAAATTTTCACGGTATAGGGAAAGGGAAATTGTTTTACTACCAAATAAAAGCGTGTGAAGTCGCGGGCAAAAGCTAGGAATCGTATAAATAAGTGGAACGTTCTTCGTTTACGACGTTGCTATATGATGTTATTTGTTTTATATCCGGATATTGTATATCTCTATTTGATTATATAAACACCTGTCATGTAATCATTGTTATTACTGAGACATTAACTTATCATTTAATATAGGTCCGTAGGTATCTATTGTTGTTATCCTTGTAGATTCTTCTCGATATTAGATCTAAAACTGAGTAATTAAAGTTACGAGTGTGCATAACAGCGTTATATTATTTTTTTCATAACTAGGTATCTTAACACGGTGTTATAAATAGGAATGTTTCAAACTTTTGCATCAAATAATAAAAGAAATATCTTTCTGCAAGAAATTTTAATAAGTGTACCTAATTGTAATGTAGCTAATCCTGTAGGTTAATTGAGGCCTCTTAATACTAAGGAGCTACCGGAATTTATATTATTGGCATCTGTAAGATAACAATTCTACAAGAACAAGGAAGACTCCTTCTTCAATTGAAGTTTTCAACCGAAAACTCCGGTTTTTTTGTGCGCGAACCTGAGATTCTAATCGGAATAATTGTTTTTGCTACCGCAAATTTTATGAAGCATGCTCAGAGAATAATTATGGTGTGAATATTGAATTTGAACCTAAATAAAAAAAGCCGCCAAAACCTCCTTAAACCTACTAATTAACTATATATAATTCCAAGAAATTTTGCTGATACCTACTGAATTAATTTTAATGATAATGGAAATACATTAACTTCAAAATTAATATGTTTTGCCTGACAGATCAGCAAGTGGGAGAGCTTCCAGTAATAACCTATATTTCATTAACATTTATACATAGTAGGATTAATTGAAATGTTTTCAATGTTACTTAAATGATGTATTAATCATTGAATCTTTCTGTAAGTTGATTTAAAACGGAGGTAAGCTGACTTTTGTGACAAAGCATTTAAATGCTGAGTAGTAAGTCAAGGTAGTAAGATAGTACCTACTCATAACAGGTAGTAACAATTACAAGAAAATAAATATTCTTTTAAATAAATATTGTCGATTACGTACTTATGATATTTTGAATGCTTACTATGCAAATACCAAAATCAATGGTATGACCATCTTAACAATCTTTGTTTTCTCATTTTTCCATACTTAGTACCTACTATGTAGTTTACGTAATGCAATCTTATTTTCTCTGTTTAAACAAAACGTTTCTATTTTGTAACCTATGCTTAGGAAAAACTTCGTCATGATTTATAAAGCGTAAAAATAACGAAGATTGAAAAACGTTTTAGGTAAGATACTCGTAAAATAGAGTTCGTGAATCACGATTACCTAGCTTCGCTGTGTTTTAAATAGCAAAACATTATTACAAAGTTATGACATCTACAACTAGAGTGAAAAGACGTTAAAGATAATAAGTTTTATATATCTTTAGCCTTCAGTTAATTTGTAATTTAATAAATATGTACAATTGCAACGTTGACCTAATTTGATAGCACATAATTTATTAGTTCCCAGTTTGCGTTGAATAACAAAGGATAAATAATATTATACACTTGCAAGATAATTATCGGGCGCCGATGCTCTGCCAATAACAAATAATCTTGACATAAAGTCAAAAGATCTTTAGAATATGCAATAACGAATATGAATAATTTTCATTATTACGCACACCCCGGATTGATAATACATAGCAATAAATTACATATTAATTAGAGATATTGATGAAGTGGTCCAGTTTTGTTATTTATGCATTCCTCCTTTTAGCTATTCAATCAAATCACAAGCCGTTCAATATGAATGCTAGGCTACTGAGAAAAAATGTCGGATGCCTTCATACAAGTGTATTTAACCAGTTCCTTACCAACCTAAAAACAGCATTCACTGTTGGTTTGCGGTAAAAACAAGTACTGTCCATTGCATTCGTCTTTTGTAAAGTTGCCCAGTTAGGCATTGTAATTCGATTGAATATCATTGAAAAAATGATTGCTTCGTTTGGCCGTATATAATACATAATGGCTTCTGATTGTAGTAAACTTTGTTAAATAGCATAATTGTCTAGAATTATAAACTTTGTTAATAACTCAAAGTTGCGAACAAAACAGAACAGATACAATATAATATTAATACAAACTTCCAGTAAACGTATAAAGGACCTATTAGGATTTGAATTATTGAGTAGGAAGCACAATGGCGCCATTGTCAGTCTTTTGTTATCCAATAGTTTGTGACATGTGGATACTGTATGGTGATTGTTTATTATTTATCTGTCGCATTGCTGTCATGCTAAGTGCACAAAGACTTGGCAAAAATTGTTTAGCACGTGCACGAGACAAGGTATTACGTTGACTTTGTACCAGGAATCATGTATAGTCGTACTTTTACAATTAGATAGCTGTTCGGTAGATCAAAAACAGAATAATCTACAATGAGAGAAATCATTAAAAGTGTCAATCGTTAACCTTAAATCACACTAGATATTATGCATTATTTGTTTGCGTAAACGTGAGCTTCTATCCTAAGTAAAGCCCAGACTCCACATACAATATGATTTCAAAAAGTCGAAATAGGAAGAATATTGATTATACTTCAAAAGCAATATAGCATTAATTAAAACGAATTTTACATAAAGTGTATAAATGGTCCAAGAGTGGTACAATAAAACGTATAAATTGTATCGCCAACAGCAAAAGTAAATACATACATACATACATAATATGTATCGATATATTATATCTAACTTACGATTATAAGTAAGTTATCCATTATCTCTTTGCAAAATGAATTTGCAAATGAAATTGGTCATTGTGAGATTTAGATAAAGTATAAATAGTGCAACGATGCAACATGCAACCGCAGGAAGCACGCCTGAGTGCATAACACAGCTGTAAAGCTTGCAATGTTGACGATAATGTTTTTATGCAACGCAAGCAAAAAACGCGAATAGCAAAAGAGAATTTGTCATAGTTCTATCCAGTCGACGGTTAGAATTTGTAAAAGAAATTGGTGGATTGTTTAGTAAGCAGTCTTTTTCACAAAAATTATTATGTTCCTATAACTTTGTAGGACGAATTACCCACATCTCTTAAGTAATGCCAGCACATGAGTCCCGGTTAGTTTATCTTCATCCAACTAGCGGCTACGCTCGCATAACGAGGTGAAGCGCGATGTTTAAGCAGTCAATCCCGTTTGTTATCGTCAGGTAACTATGGGTAAACAATTTAAAAATATTCGAAAAACGACTTGGACACTAACTCGTGTCTCCGGCATTTCGCGTGGAAGCAACATGGTGTAATATGTTCAACGCCTCCTGCAGTTGCAAAGTTGCTGCTGTTGTTGAGCTTAATTTTTTTTTATCCATATCCGATTCTTCACTAGAAAATGCTTAGAAATGCCACTCTTCAACACGTTTTTATAGAGAGTACTGCCTGAATGCAAATTAATGATTAACTCTAGGTAGAGTTATGAAACCATCCTAAAAGAACTCCGCGACAGGGTCGAATGACAGTTACCCAACTAT
The DNA here is from genome assembly GCA_018244895.1 of Myscelus amystis hages. Taxonomy (NCBI): domain Eukaryota; kingdom Metazoa; phylum Arthropoda; class Insecta; order Lepidoptera; family Hesperiidae; genus Myscelus; species Myscelus amystis. The sequence goes on from DWQT01001584.1 coordinate 3,624, forward strand.
CCACCGGGTCCGATAGTTTAACGTGCTCTCTGAAGCACGAAAACGATTATGAAAATTTAACACTAGCAGTCATCCAAGTAAACGCTGTTAGCGACAAATATTGATTTGGCATATGAATGTACCATTTAAGGTATGCCACGTCACATCTATGTAGCCATACCTACTATTAATATAGACTCTTGCAAACATAATATACTTAATATATTATGGATTTATTATGACGCCATTTAAGAAACATACGATTCGATAATTCCTTGTTTTATAAAATAACCGTTGAATACTTAAATTTGCACACTTTTAAATAATACACGGCTTTTAGATAAAGTTGATTTAACTAGGAGTTACTATAAACTCCTTGAAATATAATTTACAATGGCGTTAAATTGCGTTTTAGAGAATGACCTCTAGAATCAAAAGTGTCCGTAAAAATTGCCAAATTTGAAACAATGTGAAACCTTCCAAGGCATTTCACAGTAGGTAAAGTGCGAAGCAGTTTTGTGTTGTATTGCCTTTTCTTGATCGTATATTATTCGTATTGAAATCTGTCAGCGCAGAGATAAACACGTACCGGCACAAAACAGAGATGCCTTTGGTCGCACATCATCAGATCTGAATAGTTGGCGCCAAGTGGCGCATTAATTTTATAATTATACATTCGTTTTAGTAATACAATTTTTGGCCGTAGCTTGTACAATGAACAAGCTCCCTATTGTTTTATTTCCCAGTGAAGCAATTTTGTTAACCAGGTGATACAATTGGGAACTTATTTGCCATGTCGGCCCATTAACGAAATTATCTAGTTATATTTACTCATTTTCACGTTCACTATTTCCTTAGTAACAAGTTTATATTATTAACCATCAACATCATCATTGTTCGGTACTGACAAACATTTGAAAGAAGTAAATTATACTTTATGCTCCATTTCTATTATATTTTAATAGATTCAAAGTATCCGTGACGTAATAATTGGCAAGAACAGAAGGTCAATATCAACAACAACACTTACCTATCGCTTTAATTATTTTTATCAATGAACTTGATACGCTTTAGTTAGTTACGGCATACTTACTTTGTTGACGGTGACCCATTTTTAAACAATAACCAAATTATATTATACTCGCATCGCGATATTAAACAACCCTGACTTCTTGGTGTTAGAAGACCGCAGCGTCGTCGCAAACATGGCGTACATTGATTACACAATTTTTAATATAAAATAGGGCGATACAATAGCGTTTATTATGAAATGTTGCGTTATAATGCATTATATTAATGCACCTTGCTTTCGAGTGCATTGCAGTCAAGATGTAAACCATCAACTCGTTTTTGGCATGTGTCTTCAATTTATCATTTATGCACATTGATATTCATATACATATCTATGTTCAACGGGAACATAGATATGTATATGAACAAAAATATTTTGGGACTAACCGAAACAAAACGGATTTTAGGTCAATTCATGTTAACTGATCATTGCAGGCCAGAGGCTACTGTCGAAACACGAATGTCATACCCGTATTTGGATGGTTTTAAAGCAAGGCTCGTCTACAAATTTAATGTAATCTAATTCTTGGAATCGGTCTTATAGGTATACATATATTTATGTATGTAAGTCACACTTGGAACGTCTGCTTTAATAAGTATTTACATTATAATGTATTGGCTTTGTAGGTGATTCAGATTCAGACCAACAATCACACTGGTTCTTCAAAACTCTGTTCTCTTGATTTAAACTGTATTCTTGCTATCCAATTTTCTCGGTATATATGTAGTTACATTTCTACAACAATAAGAGTGTTATCCTCATTAGAAAGAAACGCAGTGGGTACATTACCCGACCTCAATGACAAGAAGCTGATCGCATCTCCGGGTCAACAAAAAGTTGTCGCATAAAAAAAGATTAATAAACGCCTTGAGCCATGGCAACAAGGTGAAAAACACATCGCCCTCTACAAGGCAAATGGTCTTATGATTTTATTAATGTTTTCGAACTTGAAGTTGCGTAGGCATGCGTAGTTAGGTCAGTATATTTTTTATCTCATTGCTAAAGAAATACACATACGGTCGTGGAAGTAACCGCGACATACAACATTTGTCGTATTCCTTCACGTAACCACCTACGGATTTATTTTTTCCTCAGGTAGTTATTGAATCAATTAAACATATATAAAAATACGGTACTTGATAAATTGCTAAGCCAAACTGGTTTAGACTAATAGAAAAAAAAAACAAATGAATATACAGGACCATTTTTTTAAGAAATCGATATGGCGCACTGGCGGCTTGTAACATAATGTACTTATACAGATGTTAGCGAGTAGTGAAGCCATTCGAGTGTAATTCACATTCATGTTGATCATTTTATAGTGTAATCACAATTTTCCGGTATTAAGTCTGAATACAAGGACACTTGCCCACATCACTGTATTGAAGGAATACCTACTGCATATACGAGTAGCAATTGGTTCGCATGTCGACAAACAAAACAAAAGGCAATTATATACGAGTAATCATTAAAAGTTACATTTTATGTACAACATAAAAAGAAATAATTTCGTTCCGATGTTACAGGTAGAAATTTTAAGATAATTAACAAAGTTGAACTGCACTTTATTAACGTTATTTGTTTACCTTTTTTCAGTGCCTGAAATGACTCACGGTGAAGATTTCGGTTACGACGGAGTTATAGGTATTTTTTTCCAAAAGTCTATAGACTTTTTTACCTCGCTGAATTATCATTAAACATTTTGGAAAAGCGAATTATTTACTATGGACGAATCTGCTCTTTTGAGTTAAGCTCAAAAGAAACTATCGGAACCTAAATTGCTACAAAGGCAAAGTATGAGTTAAGATTCAATTATAGTTTCCCATACGCTGCTTGCGTATGATACAAGAAGATTGAATATCACTTCATAAACAAAAAGTTTCGATACGATCCAAAATAGTAGTTACTCAAAAGTGTACTTTAAGGTTACTATTTACTAAGGTTCAAAGTTGATAATAACTGTTGCCCGTTGTAAGGTCCAACGCATTGGGGGGAACGATATCGCGAGTGCACGGGGAAGCACCAGAGTCCCATCAACATCAACGTCCTGCGAGTGAAACAGGTGGCGTTGCCGGACATCGCGTTTGTCGGGTTCGATGACCCCATCGACAACGTACACGTCTCTAATAACGGACACACTGGTGAGTTAACATTATAAAGGTTTTCTCATTTTAATGTGAGAAATAAATAAACTTATATGCAATTTTAATATGAAGCGATATCTCGTAAATCATGACCAAGACGTACCAAGAGTACACCTATCTAAAACGTTGGATGCTAAGATTAGTTATACTTACATATGGTCGTATCATTTTCTGTAACAGATTGTCTATATATCGATATATAGGTATAAATAATTATAGACTTTATATACGGTACCTTATATTTTACCAAATTATTTATATAGACCTGAAGTTTTACACTTATCAACATATTGGGCATGTACTACACTTGCCACTTATATGATCAACAAACATGTTTCTACTAAAATCGTGTTAATTAAATTTGTATTCTTCATAACCTATCACGCAATCAAATTGATGTTTCAACACACACTCAATGTATCATGCCCAACTTTAGCAGGTAATGTGATTTTACTATTGTAAAAAGTACCTAACTAATGAACAGTTTTCCAAATGTGTTTCTCACGACTGTAAGCTATTTATCTAATGACAGTAAAGTTTTTTACTTTAACCACTACGAAGGTTTCGTTATTTTAATGTCGCTTTTTATAGATGGAAATAAGCAATCGTAGTAGGTATATAGCAGGATGTATTACGGTCTTAAAATCGAAACAAAGCCAATAGAAACCTGCGATGTCACCATTTGTTACGCAGGTTCAAGTTTATCGGTAACGTTGTCAATACGCCTCGCACGCTACACTGTGGTTCTAATACAAAAAAAATATGACAATATTGTGAGGTAATTTTTGATCGATCTCGCCAAACGTTACCATGCCACTATCATTAATGTCAACGATACATGACGTTTTTATTGCCTTTAGAAAAATATCAAGGTTGGTTGTACCTTTGAATTGACAATTTTTTTGTAACTTTTAATTATTTAATTCTCGAACAGCTCTACATTTGATTTAATTCATATCATTTTGAATATGTGAGATTTTACGTCATTTTTCTGACCTTGTAATTAGTCCACTGTTGGACCGGGTCGCTTCTCATAGCGAGCAAGACTTTTTCCACCACGCTAATCAAGTGCTGACTTCACACACCTCTGAAATATTTTATTTTTTTGTAACATACTCTTGGTATGCAAGTTTCCTCCGAATGTTTTCATTCGCCGTTATTTAATTTTAAATTTTAATTTATAAAACGCACGTAACAAGGCGGAGGTGCATGCCGGGATTTGAACCGAGACTCCCCGGAGTAAGAGGCAAAGTTTCACACTACTGGGCTATCACTGCTTACCTACGTTATAAGTGTCTATCTATTATAACAAAACAACAAAGACTAACTACCTGCTAATGTTTGAGAAACAGTCGCACGTGTAATACAATGGTGGCCTGTACTTGTTGCATATGCGGAATGTTCTAGATAACATTCCTTAGAAGAGATACTTTGAAAGATAGGTCACGAGTCGAACAATAAAATAGTTATGTACCTATTATTAATATATTATGTACATTACTAGCGATCACCTACCGCTTCGTTTGTGTTTTGCACCCTAAATAAGCATAAGATTGATACGATTACATGAAAGATCGCTCCTCGATTCTTAATTGGTAGTACTTTCGTACTTTTATAAGTTGAAGACTTTATTTATTATCACGTTACACTCAGTTTAGTCGTTTCTGCAATTAGCCCGAATAAACTCAACGAAAGACCAAAATCCTTAACACGCATGTTTGAGCAAATGCAACATTTCAGTTAAGTAACCAAGTTAAGTAAATAAGCAGTAACCAAGTGCGCTTAATAAAAAGCCTCATATTGAAATCACAGACAAATGCTCCGTGTTAATTAATTACAGATTTACTAATTTAAAATGTTGCCACTGTTAATGCAATTAGTATATCTTTTATTGGAAGTTATGAGGTTTCTAGTACACGTGGTTGTAGTAACACCAATATAATTGGAAGCGATTGTTCCGCAGTTTTAATTGAGGTGCAGAATGAGCCTCACCCGCGAGTGAGCGGCGGGCCGTTAGACGGAGACTACGTGTTCAGTCAGATGCACTTTCACTGGGGCGATAATGACACCCTCGGCTCAGAAGACAAGATCAACCACAGGAGGTAATAACGATATCGTGTGGAACTCGTCTTATATCATATTGTTTATCTAGAAACCGCTGCATTGTTTATGGAAAAGAAAGTGGTGAATGCTTAGCTTTTTCTTAAATACACAGACGTCACCGCATCAATAATACTGGGACTAAGAAAATAATAATTAACACATGTATAATACTTACACATACATATATTGGTATATATATTTTTATTAATATGCAGATAATAATCTTTCATACACATGAATATAATAAACGTCTATTATAAATGAATAATGTAAAGTCCGTGTTTGAAATAGTCTTGTCAGTCATAAATTTAAATACAGTGTATTTATAACGAAGGTAAGTAACCTTGATAATTATTGCTTATTGACTTATTATTTATTAAGAAACGACAATTAATTAATACAGAATAGTAAGATATGGTTCCGAGTCGCACAATAGATACATCAATTACCAGCTTCCACGGTTGATTTGTATACAATGACAGCTCGTAAATAGCGGCATTTACTGAGAATCGTTAAATATTTAAAGATCCTTCTAAAGAATCCTTTAACATTTTCGGTATAGTATACGTTTTCGCAATCATAGGGGATTTAGGAGCAATTTAGGGGAGGCCTATGTCCACCAGTGGACAAAAATAGGCTAACGATGATGATGATGATGATGATGATGATACTATACGTACGAATAAATGAGCAAATAGACCACCTATACTCAGTGAGAACATTTGTTTACACGTATTAAGCTGCAAAATATAAATTTTGTCTTCATTGACGTCCTATAAAATCCTTGAGCCGCCGCCACATTAGCTGCAGTCCGTAATGACTTGAGAGCAATTTGTTGCGTTAAGTATGTTACTGCGAGTAATAAACGGCTACTGAGTTAGCATGTACACGATTTACAGTTTCCCAATGGAGTTGCATATGGTGTTCTACAAAGAAGAGTATAAAACAGTGAAGGAAGCCGTACAACATTCCGATGGATTGACCGTGCTTGCATTTTTCTACGAGGTATATCTTGGTGTTATTTGAATACTAACTTTCTGTTAAAGTTTTTCACCATAAATTATCTAACAATAATATAATAGTATAATCAATTATAGCAGTTTAATAGTAGTAATAGATATTTCAATTTTAAAGATTAGGAAAGAACGTATATGGAACGTTGCAAGTAAATAATCAAGTAGTGGCAACACAGGTGTGTCCTTTAGACGATGTGGGCAGCACATTTGCTTGCCTTCATAAAAAAAAAATGAAATTATCCCTTGTTCAATGTAGTAAAAAATATAGAGGTGATATGGTAAAAATAATCTTAGGACAATTCCACACAATGCTTTCTGATTACAAATAGGCAATTTAATGCTTGTTTTATGGTAACCAGACAGCTGATAAACATACATATTATAGAATACTTATATAGATCTTTTTATTATGACCAGACACAGAGCAAACAAATGTGCTCATCACACAAATGTTTGTTCTGGGTGGGAATCGAACCCATGACCTCCGGTTTCACAGTCAGGGTCTCTAACCGCTCGACCACGAGGCCAGTCAATAGGTATAACCTTATCAGAAAACCACAAATTTGGGTGTTAGAATGATGTACATATTTTATCATTGAAATATATATTTATAAGCACGTAGCTATTATCTTTTCAAGGAAAAAAAACAGACCTATTTTAGAAATTAGGAAATGTAGGAATAATTTACTTTTCAGAAACACTGCCACTATTCATAATTCTGATCGGAGTCACTTCGGGTATAATAATATTCTCGGCGTTTGTGATTCTTCTGGTACTCTGTCATAGACGGAGACGGAAGAAGAGTCAGCAAATAAACGAGAAACCCGATGTCACCGTGACTACCAGCGATATGTATAAAGAAAGCGACAGGAGTTCTAACATTAGCGATTTAAAACTACAATTACCTCAAAGCGACGGAAGCTATGAACTGGTAAGGATTAAAAGTATAATGCGGTTTACTAATACAGTTTAAATTACCCACAAATCAATACAAATGTTTAGTAAGTAAGTCTTTATGGATAATTTTCTTAAAATGTTGGGGAAATAGATCTTTCCTTGTAATATTTTAAATCACATATACATTATTCATAATAACTTATTCCAAAGCCGTTGTGCAAGCGTACAATTTTTTCCATTAAAATATATTTTCTTCTTCATTTTTGCCTTATTTTAATACGTTAAGCTTAATAACGCTACCTTGTACGAAACCAAATCATCGGTCCCTAACGCCGAATCACCTTAATCCTAATCGGATCCTTTAATCTTGATAGTATTATTTCCATTGTAATCTCGATTTGTTATTTTTTTATTTTATTCTCCTATATAAAAATATACCGTAACATTTCATTTATGGCTTTTATAACATTGTCATTTTACTTATTTCTGTCTCCATTCGAATCAGCTTCTTCAGTTTTCTGTTACATAACAGTTCTGTGTTTAATTCCTTTATATTTGAACTAGGATTATACAAGTTCAGAACGCTCAGAGACCAAAAACGCAGCTGGCTTGCCGCTGGCCGGACCGGTCACTCTACCAAACATACGACACGACGATCCGCTCATGCAGTTTCGATATAGCAACGACTATTCTGACCCCACGTACACCGACCCTTACTATAAGGTTTGTTTTCTACTATATTTTGCGATCATTAAGGGAGACTGTTTCTTTTTTTTTGTATTGATGTTCTGCTTTATGGTCTTTGTGTAGTAACCACAATTAAATCGTTTCTCAAATATTCATTTGCAATTTCAGTGAATGTTTCTTAATTTGATTTACACGATATTTCGTTGTTTTTCAACGATTGTAAATAGTTTTCTGTTTCAACTGTTTGTGTTCTCTCTACTGATTGCATTACATTACCAATTATCAATATTCAAAGACTGTATTAAGTAAATCACACACTTCGTAAGAAAACTGGTCGACCGATATGCTTTTCAATACTTTCATGACTTTTTACTTACTATTTACTTATAATACCAATTTTTCTTATTTAGAATCCTACAGGCTATATATACGACTACCCTCAGGGCTACGCACCCCCTCCTCACTTAAGGGTGCAATCCCCTGCTCAGTTGGATGTTCCGACAAACAGGTCAGTACTCTGAATTTTTTTTCCTTATTTTAATGTACGGCTAAATCTTTGTTACAGATAAATAAAAAAAAAAAACATTTTTATTTAACAATAAAACACTTTAACTAGAATAAAGGCTGATTTCTGTGTTGTTAATTTTCCCAAACAGATCTTTGCAAGGTTCATTGACGCGCAGCATCGACACAGCGTCGACGCTGCCTTTGTCAGCGGGCAATGGATCGCAAAATAACTCTTTGCAACGCGCCACCAAATCGGGCGACGAAACCGACGCTATCAATAACTTGGGGCTGCCTGTTGGTGGTGAAGGTTGGTATAAATGAAGACATATTTAACAAATCTAAACATTTTATATTTAGTATCAGATGTATAAATGTATACTAAGATATTATTATTATGACAAAATCGTCTACAATTGAAGATCCACAGCTAAAAATTATTGGTACCATTAACATTAGCGGGTTACTGCATTGTGAGTGTTATGCTAAAAAAACTATGTGACTACTTATTTCTGCTACTAGACAAAAGTTTTATTAATACTTACGTTGAATATATTCTGCTATACGCTGCATGCATCCATCATTATAACACTTCCAAAATATGTATGCAATATTTAAAATGTTGAAGTCCAGACTGATAAAATGTCTGCGGTATTATAAACATTTTTAATAATATTTAAAAATGTCATTTTATTTACAATACACGTTTACTGCGACGGTTTTAATTAAAATATGCACAGAGATAGTGTAGTATTAAAATTTTTCAACATTGTTCAAAATGCACAGAGGCGAAATAACAATTGTTATTAACTGAAAATATTATTATTATTACGGTCATCGTGAATGCAAATTAAATGTAAATTCAATTTTGAAACAAATTTTAACGGTGTACTTTTTTGTTTTTACTATACTATTTTTTAATGAAAGAAAATTACAATTTGTGATAAGGATAACATCTCATTTCAGGAGAAAATGTAAGATGTGTGATTTCCAGTGACAAAAATTGAAATTATTTACTTAATTTATTCATTAGTAAAGCTATCAGAGCCTACATAATCATGAACAAGGCTTGAAGGGAATACACCCTGAAGCGTTCATAGTCTAGACTCACGAAGCCTTTTACTAAATTAAAGAGCCTTACCTCACTGTGTAGTTTTTGGCATTACATGTACTGGTAATATTACATTTTTTCAACTTTAAGTTTTCAATTCACTCAGCTTATGGACCAATCAATAAGTATAGTTAAAAGTTAAACTAAATAAATGAAATAAAATAAATAAAATAAAAATAAAGTTGGATAATAATGTACATAAAAAATACAATGCAAATGCTATCTGATCCGAAACAAGGCAGACCCTGTACTTCGGTTACCTGACCTTAAACTATCATATACATATTACATATATGTATAATACCTACATAAATATTTGTAAACTAATACATAAAACAAACAAATATGCTCACACAAATCGCATGCCTATTGGAATAATAACTTAACTCACAAAAAACGATTTTTGGGAAATCGCAAAAGAAGATCTCGCAATGAGACCTCATCGTACTTGTTGATGAATAAAATTAAAACAATGTATCCTTAGGGCGCCAACAAATCGTAATGTCAACGTAATTCAAACGGTAAACTGTAGATGGCGCTAACAGAAGCCTATATCTATACGTAACTAAATTTTAACTTATTTCGTAATGAGTCAGTGTTCCATTACGCATGCGATGTGATTAGGACATCTCCACACAAGAGGCTATCTGATTTCAAACTAGATACTAGATTTGACAATTGTATTTGTTTAATTTGTTCGCCGTAAAAAGCAAAATAAGTGTTGTAAAATATGTGCGAAAGGATTCAATTATTAAAAAACAATAAAGCGAACTTGTAGAAACTTTTATCTTAATATTCCTGGCTATTTTCACAGATAACGATTTTTGAAAACTTGCTAAAGTAAAATAAACTGTACGTTAACAGACATTATTATAAACGTATGTTAACATTGCGGATGAAATTTCTAACTGTAACATTGAAGGCATATTACATTTATTAATACATTTAATTCGACACCAACCGTTGCTGAATGAATATTTCGACATTGCCACTGATAGCAAAAGTTCCTTGAATATTTCAGAACAAGAGAATACGCAACTTATGTTAAGGTGTAAATAATTAGTTTCGCTCCATATGAAAAAGGTCTAACATTATTGACCTGTTCTAAATAGTATTTACCTTATTATAGGATAATAAAAACACATACCATACATGTAATTTTTTTAAAGTAATTATTAAGGCACTAAGATATAGAAAAACTTATGTTCCTCTAAATTCCTTTCTAGGAATATAACAACTTTTTTCAAAATAGAAACATCTATATTCGACATTGACTATATTATTTTGTCTATGGCCTCGAACTAGCATCCGGGCACTTGGCCACATACCCGACAAATTTTAATTTCAAATAATTCTATTTGCGATATTTCATACAAAGGACATTACAATTGCTTTTATAGAAAATTTGGTGCTGTTTCCAAAACACAAATGTAATCTATTAATAAACATACAAATATCTTCATAATCGTAACTATAATATTATACTCAAGGTTGTATGCAGGGAAATTTAGTATCCCTGTTTAAAAACGTGCACTAAAGTATGTCCATAGTGCATAGTGCACTTAGGCATTTCTCCCAAATAACCTATGCCGAGAGAACGAAATAATAAGGGAAAAAGTAAGCATTATAAGAAAAATGTCTTGAAAAAATAATACGATTATAAAAAAAATTAAAACGTTGACAGCAAATTTCCCGGCATTTTTGACATTTATTGCAATCACAGCACAGAAATGGCATCTCGTATACAGAACATACAATATGCGGAGAGCTGTTTAAAGAAAATTCGCAAAATTCATTTGCAATAAAAATTCTACCATTCTAAATATTTTAAATCGCCTTATAAATTTATATGTAGTGCAAACTTTATACTCAACTACCATATCAGTGAATTTTCACATATTCATTCTCCATAAAATTTAATATATTATGATAAATAACTTTTTATATTCGTATATATTTCCCGTCGATAATATACAGGATACAAAACTTTCAAATATATAATGCAATGCTTTCTATGCATACTCGTATATCTATCATATATTTACTAATTCATCAAAGTGACAGTCCCGCCAATTTTGACAGCATCAAACGTCATTTTTTAATAGCTGTAACGATCGAAGTAATATCAGACGTACAGCCAACCGGAAATACGTTTATAAATATATAACTTAAGTCATCAAAGTGATAGTCCCGCCAATTTTGACAGCGTCAAACATGTGACTTTTCAAAAGCTGACACATCAGCGTCACAGACCGAAGTAACATCGGCCGTACAGCCAACCACAGTTCAATATACACTTATGTTCAACTGGAACTATCGGAATCAGATTCGGTGCTCTGTTTCCTTTTGGTTTTCTTCTTGTCTCTGTGCGTGTCGCGCTTGTCCCTGTGTCTGTGGGGGCTCCGTTTAGGGCTCTCGCGCCGCACTTTGTGATGTCAAATGCCCGAATCGTCCGTCGTGTGGTGAATGTTGTTCAACGATTCCTCGGAAGATTCCGATTTCTGCTTCTTCTTCGTCCTATAATAAAAATTATGATTGTATACTGTGGATGAAGCACGACAGGTTTGTAAAGACTGAGATATTTGGCACTCGGTGCGCCCTGCCCACCCCGTTAGGGACTTGGCGTGATGGTTATGTTATGTTATGTTTATGTTAACATTTACCCTTTCTTCTTTTCATTGTCGATGGTAACTTGTTCCTTAAAAAACTTGGTCAGCTCTAACTCTTTGATTTCATCAGTATTCGTCAATATTATGGCTCTGGAACAATAATTAATAATAATAATATAACGTACGATAATTATTTCGTGCAAAATACAGTGAAGACTCGAAGTAAATTAGCATTGTACCATCAACGCGGGGAACCGATCTAACCACAGATATACATAGATTACTTACAAGGTCGTAACACCCTCCCCTTTGGACAGACGAAACGCCGCTAGGGATTGCGTGTTGTTTATCGATAATGCCATTAATATTTTACGATACCAACTTCTAAAAGAACCGTTGGTGAAACCGGAATAAAAAAAAATATCGTACAACAAAACAATGTGTAAAAGGCGTCTTGGGCCTTTGTCTATATTAATTTTGTTTATTATTATTATATTGAAGAAGAAGACGAGCATGCAGTGCACCTGATGGTAAGTGGCT
>DWQT01001585.1:0-16283 GCA_018244895.1 Myscelus amystis hages
TCTACCTATATTTTTGAAAATAGAACTTAAATTGTCTTAAAATTAAGTAACTGTAAATAGTTGTGAAAGTTTATGTGGCGAATTATTTTTTGTTTATATTTTTGTTTTATGTTACGTATTTATGTAATGAGAGGTTTCGTACTGTTTTCACTCGACTATGTCTAAAAAGACCTTTAGGTTCATTTTGCCACAAGATATATCTTGCTGTCGGGAGACAGTGCCAGCCCTGTATGTTTGCTTGTGCCTGACTGACAGGAGCCACGTATACCTATCCGATCTGCCTGAAGAGGAAGTGGAATCGTATTCGAGTTAAAATATTGATGCGCATGAGCGTCAGTAACAGCTTAATGTAATGTTAAGCTGTATGCTACTTAATACTACGTAACGTAATTATAACAACAAGTCCAAAATACCGCTGGTGAAATGTTTTAGCAAAAAGCAATCACATGCTTTCTTATGACAAACCGTACGTATATTTTCTTAATGAACAGGAAAACAGCGACGTAGGTACGAATACATTTGTTGCGATGTAGTTGAACGGATTTGCGGTTAACCTGAAGGTCTTCAATGTGGTCTAGTGCGCAGGTACGATACGTCCTGACTGTGTCGTGGTAAAGTAAAATAAGCAAAATAGTTGGGTGATTGTATATGGAGCCCGCATTCAATATTGTAATATTAATTTCGAAAATTCAAGAGAATAAAGAGTTAATAAAATAAATGGTTATTTGATTTTTACTTGTAAATCCCATCACAGGAAAAGATCACTGAATATTTCTTTCTCATCCTAGCTCCAAGACGTAAGGCTACCCAACAAGGCATAGACTTTTCTCTAGGTATATCTTCGATTCATATGTAGGTGCTGTGAACTAACTTTCTTAACTACGTAACTTGAAGTTTTTTCCCAGAAACCCAAAGCAGATATGTAATTAAATTTGAAAAAAAATATCATGAATTTTATTTACATAGGTAAGTTCTAGATATTCATTCACGCTATGCCAGTTAATATTCAGTCATGACAAATTTTATTTAACAGCTCAAAAAAAGTAGGTATAGGCTAACATTTTCGCATGCGTATAGATTTTAATTCGATCTGTTGTTACGTACAAAAACAATTTAATTTATCATTATTCATCATTGCTATAATCTATTCCTTAACAACATAACTAAAAGAGCATTATAATATAGTTTCTACTTTGTGCCAATAAAAAACCAACTAATATAATAAAATATACTATTAAAATACTATGAAAGAGCAATATTATCATAATATTATGTAGTTGTAGATAATAAAAAATCATAAAACATAGTAACAAAACGATGTTCTGTTACGAAAAACGAACAGGATTCATATTTGAAGAAGACAATGTCTTGATGGAATCTAATTGCTATTGATAAAGACGAAAAGTCGAAATTTAAAACATTTTACCTATCTGAACAAAGCCCATAATATTGTATATGAACCGTTAGTTATTTTTCAAAATATAATAGATATAGCGAAAAATTAAAACCCTCTACCGAAATTACTGAAAAAACACGACCTACGTGTAATTGGTTGTAAACCAAAGTTGTTGTGAGATAATTCTTTCAGAAACTTTTGTTTCAGCGAGCTAGACAAATGGGCTCTTAAATTTCAAGTACGCACATTTAAAAACGTTATCAGAATTTATTAGTTTAGATTTTGGGGGATCAGAGAAAACATTTCTCCACAAGATAATATACCATGATTGAAAAGGCATTTACCTACTACTACGTACTTTATGTCATCAAAAGAACTCAAGTAACAATGGGATTAGTGTATTAAACGTTTTAAAGGGAACTAGGGGCATTTCCTTCGAAAGTACTATACCTACATTTATTAATAACTTCAAGTAGTGAAATTTTCTGCTTTTAATGTAAGTAAATATTCATATTTTGTATTAATTTTTTACGCGCCATTTAATATTTCATTAATACGTAGTTAAGTTACTATTAATTGACGTTAGTCATATATATGTATTTTGTCCCATTTCCCATATATGTATGTAATATTAGATTCAAATATTATTAGTCGACTCAAATATATACTAAGAAAATAAATATTTACCATTTCTTAACGGTAATACGATATAAAATCGCATCTGATTTCGCATGTTCCACCCACTTCAGAAAAGCCACTTAAATGTGTAACATGGTTCTCAGAGTCCTTACGTCGAAACATATTTAAAATATAGTTAATTCTCTCCGCAACAAACGTTGACAGTTGACGTGTCCTTTTTACAGATAATGGGGTCATAATTCACAATCATAATATACAATAGTCACCTATAGAACTAGTCATTTCTTGATGCTATTAAAGTAACTAAACTATTCGTAATTTTAATAAGTGGGTAGCATACCTATCTTGTAGATTTGGGATTAGAGCACCAACCTATACAAAGATTGTAGTATTAATAGAATTTGTAATAAAAATTCATTTATAATATTTTTTAAAGTAGGTACCAGTAGGAAATTTCCACTATACCTACCCCTAATGGTTAATTCATGATTCATTTGCGGCAAAAGATTACCTACCTACCTATATTTTATACAAAAGGAAGGGTGAATTATTTCAGTACGTTGATTTATTTAAAAAGTTCATAAGAAAACATAATTTAGAACTTCATCACTAGGTTACATGAGCTACAATACGGTTTCTAAACAGCTAGGTACTTACCTACCTACACTGCAAAAGTAACAGGAACTTCAGTTCATAGGTTATACCTATAGGTAATGTGAATGTTGGTAGTAACGATTTGAGTTAATCAAAAATTTTAATTGTTACTGCATTCGGATTTCGCTACTAACTTGTTCATATCCCGGTGTCAAGACATATTTAAAATAATATTAATTCCCACCGTAACGAACGCTCAAACTGTCGGCAAGTCATTCTTATAGCCATCTCTGTCTCATAATTCATGGTAAAAAAAAGGAAAGCCATTGCCCTGAACAGTTAAATGCCCCTAAATACCAATAACGTTTGTCGGAGCCCCGCCAAAAACAAACCATGAGTTATATCTATAATGTAATGTATTCTACCATTCCGCCATTTTCCATTCTCCACCGACACTGCTGCTGTCAAATAAATTTCAGTCCTACGGAATTCACAATAGGTGGGATCGTTTTGTACTGGATTGAAAATCGCATAACAATCCACTACCTTTTTAAAGTAAGAGCTATGTGGTACGACATGGAGTATCAAGCTATTCTGAACTTAAAAGTATAAAGAATTTTTTGCTCCGACCTTTCGTCTACTATTTTTGCCTTATGGTTTTTTGCTAATAGTTTTTTCGAGTACCTACCCTATCTTTAACATTACATTTATGGCGCCTGATATCTTGTGGTGTGATCGTAGCAAATTCTAATGACACTTGAGTAGGCTCTAAAATTACCGTTATCACCAAAACAAATTTATTGCCGCGCAAAAAAGTTTATGTTATTAGAACTACTTAATACTTCTTTAACCTTTCAATCGTGTAAGTTTATAGTAATAGTCCATAATATGGTATATTCATATTAATAACGCATATATAGAGTGATTTTATGATATACTTTAGTGAACGATTCTTTGTGAGTACATGTTAGTCTACTTAAAATAAATACGCCTATTAAAAATCAAAAATACCTATGCAAATTTGGGAATTTACACAGTTAGAATTTTAATCCTATTTGCCGGGAGACTATTAAGCGGCAATGCGTTGCTCTGATGGCCCAGACTGGACCAATTTCATGGTCTAACGCTCCCTCCCTGCACCAATATCGTCTATTACGTATAGCTGACAATACTTATTGCTATATTCAAAATATCAGGAACACGCGATAAAAACTTTATATAGAGAAGTATATAGCCAGATTCACAATGGACTTTTCAATTGTTTATATTAGATACCTATATTCGACTAATTTACTCTATATCAATCCTTCATCCGAACTGATAGTATATTATACAGGTATATAAAAATAAAAAGAAACGCTGCATATTATTTTTATGCGCTAGATATTAATCTCTAAAGATAACAGCATTTATAACGCATACCCACTAAGTACCTCCAAGTATTTTATATTATATTACTTCTAGAGTTTCTATTCGGTACGTATTTAAACTTTGGTAAACGCGTTGGTCTTTACATATCTAGCTAAATACCAGTAGGTACCAGTAGTTTACCTATACACTTAGTTACAGATCTTCGATATTTAAAAGAATTTTTCAAAATTCCAATGAACGTCGTTTATCCAAAATTTCGGTTCCATTTCCATAACAAAGTGACACGTAATGCAACCGCGTCTGAATTGAACATGGCGACTGCGATCCGCTTGCAAACTATTCCGGATACGATAGAAAACTCCATTCTTTTATTTTATCTCGCTTTTGTTTTTATTCGATCAGGGAAATTGTTTCGATTCGGTATGTAAAGTTTTGATTGGGAGATCGCTGCGGATGGATACGGCGGGTAATTTTTCAAATGGTGAACTACTTCGTATATCGTACTCGAATAGGCTAAGTTGATGTATTTTTCACGGGCAATTCGATTCAGCGGCATCAGGTAGTACGCGCAAGTGAGTTGGACGGGGTCGTTCGCTGGATTTTTGCCGTTTAAAATTCACATCTCGACTTAAAGCTACACGTAGCTTACTTATTTTTTCCCCTTTAAATCTTTAATTTCAATGAACTTCACCATCTTTAGATTGAAACTTCGTTTGTGTCCATGAAATGTACCCATGGGTGTTTATTATTAAAAGCTTAAAGTTACTTGTAAACCTTATTGATTTATTTATTTTACATGGCCGTTCCAACAGATTACTGGCGTTATGAAATTTGTTATTGTGATAAATTTTGTTGTCTAAAGGTAAGAGAAGAAAATATGTACTGAATACCAACACAGATAGTTAGGATAGGATTTTAAAGATTTTACACGTTTTACAGAAACCTGTCTATCTAAAACGAAGAATAATCTTACAATATCAGGGACAAGATTGTATTAACACTATCTTTAATAAGTCGTTCGAATTTTTAATTATTAATTATAACTTAATTATACCCGAATACTAAAAGAACCAGGATTTTAAATTGTTAGAGATGTCCAATATCATTTACTTTTTTATCATTGTTACTTTGCAAAAATATTTAATGATTGAGTTGCTCTTCTATAAAAGTTTACGTCCATAATAAAGTGACATTTGTGAATCGGCAGTTCGTGCTGCCGTTTCTGAATTTTACACCAACATATCCGCGTTTATGCGCCCGAAGTACCCACTACACTACACGAGCCTGTGTTTAGTTGAGAATGAAATTTCACGGGCCTGAATTTTGCTAGGAATTTCACATACCGGTGATAAAGAAAGATGCGGCTTTTCAAATATAAGAAGGTACGTGCGTACGTAAAATGTTTACGGTCTGAGGTGAGATTTGGATTAAGGGTTAGTTGTGTTATATATTTTACTGCAATGCAGCAGTTTACCATGAATTTATTGAATTATTTTAATAATAAAAGTCCTGAAGAGATATCGGGAGAAAGTGCAGTAGGCAACCTGCGTAGCGCAATAAGAAATTATTGTTCTACTTAAATAGTAAATAAGTAAAAATATTTAACTAATATTAATAATACTACAGGTGTACATATAGACTGATGCGATTTGCCACGCGTCAGGCAGAAAGTTCTAGGTACATAAAAATCATTGGTGGTAACTAATTTATATTTTCTATCGTAAATACACGCTATGCGTATTATAATGTAATATAATAGAACTTAGGGTTTGTGTAATTTGTAATGAAACAAACATAAAATATTAAGTATCCCATTAAGTTTATTAAGCAAGATGTTTACGAGGATATATTACCCACAGATCGTTTTACAGAATCAGTTACAAAGTCTCAGTAAAATAGACATGTACTTGTTTTATAGTGTAATTTGTATAATGAGCTTATACATTTTATACCCATTATATTTATTGCAATTTTCTTACCGACGTAATACCTTTACTTATGGGTAATAATTATTATTATGCGTATACTTGACTACAAGAAATAAATAAAGTTATTGGCTTATTATTACAAACGAGCATTGTGTACAATGGTTATTTTACTTTATTTATTTGGTGGTAATGTTATCTTAAAAGTAGAAGTAGCTTTAAGGAAATCATCAGTATAGGCAGTTCGGGTATGACGGAATTAATCATTCATAGAAAATTTACACCAAATGAGTTCTCGAAGACACGTGGAGTTAAAAACTTGACAATAACCGAACTTGATACACAGAGTGCATCTAAAATTATATTGAGTGAACTCCACGAAATCATTCATAGTATTCTTACCTAGAAATTACCTATAGGTACAAGTATCCCTTGACTACTTAGTTATTTTGAAACCGGAAAATCTTTGTTTATAAATACAGTAAACAAAACGATAGTTATACCCATTTGAACTGTACTAATATATAAAATGTTCCACTTAGGTTGCAAACTGTAACTTTGGATTGAGATCAAAACAATAGCATAAAGTGACGCAAAATTGTGACCTCGTAACAGAGCTATGGCTGCGCCACTGCAGTGGGTAGGTACCTATCGATTGAACTCACTGTCCGTTAGCCTCCCTTCGCGGGAAAGTTCTTAATACTAAATAGACTTTATACAGACCTAAATATGTATTACACTGATTATATAATATTCACTTTACTAATTTAAAACCTATTCCCTAAATAACATGTTGTTCTCAGTGGGATTGCCTTGAATACAATAGAATTTAAATATTGGTATTATTACTAAATGTCTTAATTTAATGTGCTCCTCCTACTCCTTATATAATTATGTACTTCAAATTAGTTACAACTTTTATTAAGTGACGAAAATTACGTAAAATGATATGTTTGTTTTATCGTTTCAATTCGATCGCTTGAGCAATTTCTCTCGAACTCAGCACTCAGTGAAGATAAGATATAACTCAAAGACTTAAATAACCAGACTACGTACCTCCTAAGGAGCTTCTGTATGAGTAATTTTATAGGACAAAGAGAACTTCTATAGATTTTGGGTTACCTAATAATAAATCGCATGGGAATTAAAAAAAATACTACATTTACTATGTACGTACGGAATTATTTACGTATCAGACTTATTGGACTGTTTCTTTTATTTTTTAACAATAACAAGAGAATATCATGTTTAATAAGAATAACACAACAATGTATTATACTTATTAATAGAAAATCTGTAAGGAAAGTTTTATACCCTCAAATGTAACGTATATATTAAATTAAACATTGGTACCGATTGTTAAAATATTCAAATCGGATAAAACGTCACTATCGCTGTTCCAATAAATTTTAAAATTCGAATGCAAACGCATGCACAGGAAATGTTAGGGTTAACTCCAGACCGGTAGCGACGCTTTGCGACTGCGCGAAAACTTGCTAATAGTCACATTGATTTTGCAGATAGCAGCCAGGTCGAAACCCACCTCCCCGACTTACTACATCAACGATCTGTAACAACACCCCGTCATTGAAAGCACGTTCTTATTCACGCTATCCAAATTCCCACAAGTAATGAGGACGAATGTTAGCAAATTACGGTTATTGGTATCTAATTAACAAGTCAAATACAATCGTGCGACATTGTTCTAGTATCAGTTGCAGTCATTGCTTACCTGTTTGACCGTTACTATTCACATTAAAAAAAGTTCGATTGGCAGTGACTCAATTGTTATAAAGAATCATAGGTAGTATTTGTGAAGTATGATTTCATAGTTTCTGTTCCTCAAATTCTCATTAAGAACACACTTGGCCTAAGAGAGTGGCATCATACAACAGAACGACAACTCACTGACTCGTGTCTTCAACAACAATTATTATTTGAATTTCTAAGCATAACCACCGTTGTACTCTCGTGAGGATAACTACAAAGGCATTTTCACTATCATTCATTAATATAAACAGACACGACACATTCGAAGAACAGCTAAATATCAATTTCTACACCCGGCTATGTTCCATTAACTGGACGTCAACTAACACAAAGGTAGTTGGATACATAAATTGTGACCAATTTAATTGGATCTTGTTACGTAACAGATGGGTATACTCGGAGCAATATTGGAGCATTATTTGTACGCGTAGCTATCTCGCGCAAGTTACAACTAGCATCACCGGTAAAAGCTGAGTCAAGTAGATTGGCAAGTAAATTCGGCCACTGAATTTAAGTATTATATGTAGCGTTCGAAATAACGAACTAGAACGAACAGAACTAATAAGAAATTGAAAAATGGATACACTGTTAAAATACGTACTACACAGTAAGATTATTAGGTTTATGCTATACTTATGCGGAAACTTGCCAATAAAATGTTAAGATCAGATATGAAATGATCCTGTAGGTATCTAAATGACGCTGTTTTAGTAATATTTAATGTAAACTTGCGGTAAAGATGCAGGATATTGCAGTTAATTAAATGTACTTGTATACTAAGTTTATTAGCTTTTTACTATTAAATGAGCATTTCACAGAAGTTTAAATTTTATCTCGTGTGGTCTGAGATTGTATTTTATTGGCAATTCTCAATTATTCAACAAAGTCTTAGCTACGCATTTCTATACAAATAGCTTACATTTTAACTGTTATAGGTACTCGTAATGCAATCAGAACAAATTGTCTTCAAGGTAAAAAAAAAAAAATATTTTTTTAATAGCAATATTTATTTTTCTTTTATGTGTCTCGGTCCATCGCTAGCAAATTGCGCTTTTATTGTATAGTCCTAATAGCCGAGTCAAGAGCTTTTATTTGCAAAAAAAATAAAAATTAGAATAAATTACCCTAAACATTTTCATTTTCTTTTCATATTCAAACTACCGACTGTCATTTTCCTAATAAGACATGTTTTTTTAATACTTTTTATTTTATTTTAAGTAACAATTTGTATAAGAATAGAGCAAGTAAAAGAATATTGTGTAAACGGAGCATCAACAAGGAACCAGGGAAGCGTCCAAGGAAGACTGAACTCTGACTTAGCATTCCTTTTCCCTTCGATCTTCTTTATTGTCAATAGTCGAGAATAACGGGGCGGGTCCTCTTAAGCTGGTCTACGTATCCCTTAGTGTGGTGAAGGGTGTGAGTATTGTACAGGTGAGCTGCGAATGTGTGGAGGTTCGCCGTATCTGTGCCATGCTATAGGCCAGCGGGACAGTTACACAGAAAACCGGATAAACGAAACGTCAGCATTCCATCACAGAACTGTTTTTGTTCCCCCTACAATAGACAAGTCTTATTCTAGGCAATGAAACAAAACGAATACGTTTTGCCAGGAACCCTTATATCGACAAACTAACGTGGACCCATACATGGAATGACATGGCAGCAATCATAATTGGCCGCGACACCTCTGCGAACGATTTCGAATAGGTCGGTACAAGAACTTTTAAATTGTTCAGTTAGTACTCGTAGGTATACATTTAATTTAAACTATTAGCTGATCTTCCATAGGGTTTTAAGAATAGGACTGTTATTATAAATTAATCCACTTGTATCTGTCCTATTGGAAAAGACATATAGCTGTTCCTGAAGCCTGAAGTGTATGCCTCTATTAACTCCAGTATATCACGCTGTCTACAAACAAATACATCCTTCAGAGGGAAACTCATTTTTTGTAATACAGTCGTTGAATACTGAAACCTTCTTATTAAGGCACTTAAGTTAATTAACTTGGATTAAATATTTGTTATATACAACTAAGTAAATATATTTCATGACTTTTTAAAATTAAATATTAAGTAAATTCCAATTTTAGTCCCAAATTTTTTTAAACCATTTCGCTTTTACAACCAAAGTTGCGTACCTGGGTAAGCAGCATATTTATTCAATAACATTGCGTAACTTAAACTATAACTTTTCGAGGCGATGGTACAGAACGAGGGTCCGTTCATCGAACGAGTTCGAAACTTGGAACCAAAAAGTCGTAAGTCGACATGACTGTACAGGATCAAGTACCATTGCGTCGTACGAAATATACCCGAATTCAACTATACGTCCTTGCACCTTGTGATCTTTTAATTTTGAGTTTAAACAAAACACTTGAATACAAGACCGGAACGTAGCAAGTCTCTCAATTGCGCGCTCTTATACGACTTTTGAACACGAACAGTAAACAGCCTTATCTCGCCTGTAGCAAGGTGATTTACTATAATTACAAAGATAGCGGTAGATGCCTTTTGTTATAATTTTCCAGCCCGGCTCACGAACGTTTTCCCGCGCAAACTCATGAAAATGGAGGCCATTTTGTAATGTGCCTTGTTTTTTGATAAGGGTATTAAAATAATGGCGTATTCGGACGACTCTTTACTCTATACAACGTATTTACGTAGGTATTCGGTATTCGTAACTACGTGAGCTTCCATTTTGAATGCTAATTTCGCCGATGTTAATTAATTTTTAATTACTATTACGGTAATTGCTGGTAAATAGCTTATTCAAACCATTTTTTTACTAATAGCTTTCTAATATCAGTTTCTAACAAAATCTAATCACATACGTATTTATACGATATTAATAACATTCTATAGGTATTAACTAACAGTCGGAAAGCCTACAAAATAATACATGTATTATATCTAGCGGTGCACATTGGCCCAAAAGTGAATTGTATCGAGACCATATTTCTGAGAGCAAACCATAAGTTAACGTTTCTGTTTTCCTGTTATAAATAAAAATGCCTAATTCGCATTCTACTTAGCATACGGTGGTGCGATAAACCGTAGCATATCTTATAGGTGGGTAATTTTTCTGAGCTTTTCCGCCGACGGAGCCCGTACACATTTTTCGTACAAAAGCACCGAGTTTTTGTGTTGCCCTAGTATTAATATCGCGATAATGCAAATTCCGTCGGTTTACGGCCGCCAGGCCCGTTTCAGACGCCATTACTGAAAATTCGGCAAGGTTTCGACTCGAGAGAGCTTAACATGTATTTTCGCAGAGCTCCAAGCACATTTTTAATATTGATAAATGGTTGGATTCTGATAATAAAATTGGAATCGTAAATACAATTAACATTTTATCTTTTTCATTTAATATACCTACTTATTTCAAATAAGAATCTTATTCGTAATATGAGACTTCACTTAGGTGCTTATTGTAAAATTCTTGCTTGAATATTGACGGTTTATGCAAATAGCAATTCAATCAAAGTAATAAGTTCATTTCTATGTGAGCTAGCTGTCGTAGTCTAGATATGTAGGTATAGGTTCGATGAATTCGTTCTAAGCGTATATATAATATTTGTTCTGAATCTGATTTAATTATGTAATTAAATTAAGCAAACACTCGACAATTCTATAGCATCACAGCCACCGTCTTTTATATCAGTATTAACAATAGGGTAAGTAATTCAAAAACTACCTCGTTTGACGAACCCATACCCTGCGAACCCTTTGCGATTAAATTTTCTAGAGCCTACTTACCATTATGATTCTTATTTGAGAATTCGATTAGGAAATTAGGATAGAACAGGCTACCGAATTTTATTAATGGACTTAAACCTTTAGTAATGATTTGGTAATAAAAAATAATTAATTTGTAAATTGGTATACCAATTGGAAATATGTACAGTGATACACAATATTCATCTGTCATATGTCAAGCATACCTACTCTTAAATATTGCTTTTCTGTTCATATTTCCTATTAGTATGTACCAATGTAGGTACAGCAGTTTACTTTTCAGTTTAAACAATGGTTCTCGAGACATTTTACCTTTTATGACGAACAAAGAAATAGAAAGATACGGTGATCGTTTCCTATAATTCCTTTTAGAAAATAGAAATGTAATTGTTGTCATTTATACATTCTAAATCACAATCATTTCAGAACCACAATCATGTATTATGCGTAACGAAACTCCATTGAATTCACAAAATCTTAGCATTTTTCTATCATATCTTTGTCAAGAAATTCTGAAGCCGGCTTTAAAATAAAACTACTGTGACATCAACACACCATAACGTATTCTATTCAATTGCACGGAAAATCGGCGAGATTTCAGCGGCCCGCCCTTCCATCACACAACCTATCCTCTTTACTCTTTACTGATTACGATATGTGTAAGCGAGAGGGTGTATAAAGTTAGAGTAATTGAGGGTAATATCAGAATAGTTTCAGTCTAGACGGGGAAAGTTGTAAGTTGCAAATTACAGGCGTTATACTGCGCTGGTTAAAATATATTGTAATGGTACTTTAGCTCACGCTTACTTAAATTTATGTGGTCCGGGATTGTGTGGGGACATTTCAGTTTTAGTAATTTGCGAACACACCCTGGAATACTTGTTCCAGATCTGCGCGTACCCCGGATTCCTTGAGAATTGCCGGGAAACATTCAGTAGAATTTATGCTATGTGTAATCGACAACAGTCAAGGGACGCACTATGATACCTAAGCATACACACTTTAACTAGTGAAAATGTTGTGTAGATACCAACCGTCGTTTACCGTATGGGAGTTAGATCTCTTTAGGTATGTAGATAGGTATACCAGATTTCTACTACGTGAGTCTTACTTCGGTATTAGATATATGAATCTAACTAGATCGATCAATTATGGTAATAGTTACTTACTGGTAATTTTATTGTAGATATTTTATAGTTTACTTAGTTATATATTTTATAGTTTACTTAGGTATATAATTTAGTTCAATTCGATGCCTATAATCGACGACGAATCAATATTTCGAATGTACTATTAATACTTTACTCTTTACCTTTATTATCAAACAGCACTTAACAATGAGTAAAATCAATGTTTACCGGAATATCAATATTTTTTTTCAGTTATTCAATATCCATTTCTCTCAATTAAATTTATTTATCGATCTAGAAAATGTTCTAACCGTCAATAATTTATTTGAAGCAAACCTAAAATGACATGATACACAATATTTCCGTAGCAAAAATTAAATAAGTAGCATTAGATATACATCTGCGTTTTCAGACGGAGTTAACTTAGCGAAATTCAGTTCGCGTGCGAAACAAAATACATAAAATGTAAGCACCTTCTCAGTAAACGCAGTGCGGTACGTGAAAACACCCCGATTTTCCTGCCAAAATCGTAACGTAACCAAATTTTGATTACCTGCTTCCTTTTAATTTTAATATGCACGGAAGTTATAAAATGATAATACAGCACGGTTAAATTACTAACGAATTTCATGAATCATCACAGTTGTAAGTAGGTATCTATTATTTTATTTGCCTATATCAACCTATTTATTTGACTTGACAGTTGAGACAATTTTAGTTGATGATAAGAGACATTGAAACCTTTTTTGCATGCCAATATAAATAGTGCGTACATAAGTTCATAAGTAGCATCTATGTATATAAATAAATAATTACAGGTAATAATTACGTAAACATAATTACACAAAAGTTTACTAAGCACTGGGTATGTACATAATTAAAATCAGTAGACAGTAGTTCGTAGATCAAATGTATGCAAGATAACACTAAAACATACAAGTTCATATAATGTACAAAATAAACTGATCATTATCAACAACAATTAGGTACGACAATAGTTTGATAGCGGAAACCATTTATGGTCAACTTAAAACAAATAAAAGCAGTGACAGTTTGACTGTATTCACCTGGCAAGCCTTTATAACCCTATAAACCATCACAAACACCCATAAAAGCATTATTGCCTATTAATTTCACACCACATTAGCGAAACCCACAATAAAAGTTAAACATTTAGTCGTGCGACATTGATACGTATATTGTGTTAAGCGCCATCTCTTGGCGGCGAACGGAAAGTATGAAAGTAAAAGATTATAGCATCTATACAGCCGAATTTTACGACGTCGTAAAAGTATGCCGTAAAACCTAAGGGCACGCACGCCCTCTGTTAATCGTTCAGAAACCGATATTGCGGCGAGGCCTCAAGATAGATTGCTTGAACGTAGAATAACTTCTCGACGTTTGTCTATTTATGGCTAGCAGCGAATTGCGTGAGTATTTATGTGCCAACAATATAAATTACGGTATGTTATGTACCTACCTACTTACTTACTTATATAATATTTATTTCATATACAATTCTTAAAATATTAGTTTAAATTGTAATTCTTGCCTCCCTATATATAACGAAGGCTAAGCCAGACTTGCTACTGACATTTAATAATATTAGTACTACTATACTTAGTACCATAGATATTTAGGACTATTCTCTAAGCAGAAATGAAAAAGAATTAAATCTAATCAAGGATAGGTCTTTTGTTTAACTATTCCTACCTTAATTATTGAATTTAATCCGCTGAGCTATTCCATTTCCAGTATAGAAGAAAATATTCCATCAGTATCTAAGTACACGCCTAGCCCTTATTGTTCGCGTTTAAAAGAACAAAGAAAGAAATACAGTAAAATACGTAACAATTTTATTTCGGCACCCTCGCAATCGTTAAGATTTTATTGACTTCAAACTGCGTGACTTTAAAAATATACAAATTTATGGTCACTCAAACCGGTAACGATTATTCAACACGTCGTAACTATTTTATTGCTCCAATGTAAACAAAGCATCAATTCAGACACATATTGGGACCCTTTTTTCTTATTATCAATGAACATATTACGTGAATGGACAATAAAACCAATACCAGGTGGTTTAATATGAGGCTATAAAATATCAGTTCATCGTACATTGTGAGCGTGAACTGATTTTACAGCTACGATTGAGATAGAGCCGTAAAATGTAGAGTTTTAAACTTGGTTTTTCTCACACACCGTTAATAAGGCGTAAATTTTCAATTTTACTTTAATAAAAGCTTTAAATGTAATGTTTAGATAAAGCTCTGGTTACGATTGTTGTATGCCTACTTTATAAAAGTCGAAGTGAGTAAATATTGTAAGCCCATGTATAGCCCAGAATATCTTCTGGGATATTATTTTAACAGAGCCCTGCAACCCACGGTAATGATTGTTTTTGTGAAGAACAAAATGAACAAGGTTTCTGAGGTCAGCCACATTCGCATCACGTTCTGCGTTACCGCTCTTAATGTGTAAGGTAAAATGTTTCACTCGCCACACACAGAAACACCACAGTGGTAATGCACATTTACCGACCACGACCCTCCCATATATGAGTGAAGAATTCAGGTGTTAAAAATATTAGTTGGGATTAATGATTTGTACTTAAAATAAATTATTTAATATCTATTGCTGAGTCTAAATAAGAAAATTTTGGAAAGGTAAATCATGATCATGTTTGTATTAAGTTTTTAATAGGCATCATAGTCTACATAAATATTGACCATATATTGTGGTCGTTTTTCAACTATGTTTATTAAAATGTGTATGTATAAATAATATAAATGTATAATAAAATGTTTTAGTAGCAGCTGTAGTCTAGAATCTAGCAAATTTTATACTCAAGTATGAAGCTCGGTTTACCTATTTATAAAGGACTTAGGAGTCATTAATTAATTTTATTGTTTTCATTCAAATCTACATTGACTTCAACTTTAAATTGTTAAATGAAAAATAAAGCACTTCACAAACACGGAACTAAATATTGTTAACAGAAAATAAATAACTATGAAAAATAATAAATTGCTGCGCTATACAGCAACAGAGCTAGCGCCTCTAGTGATAGGGTCAGTTACCATATTGTAGGCTCGAATTCTATGAGAATATTTAATGCGCGCGCAAGCCCCTAGGTGGCACTATAACCACTTCTTGTATATTTGAACTTAAACCACTATTGGGTTCCCATTGGTGATTGTAAATTAATATATTACTGCTAGATGGTGCTGTAACTGATACATTTTTTTTTGTTTCCCTAGAAACGACATAACCAGAAAATTTTGTTAATAACAATATTTTTATTGTTAACAAAATTTAAGTTAAGTAATGCTTATAATTATCAAGACGAGTCGTGTTCGGTAAGTCCTTATTTACTTTTTATATTTCAACTCCTTACTGGATGAATAATACATTTATAAATTATGTACTAATTATCTTTTCTTTTTACTAACTATATTGATTATAATATCAGGAACTTCTTAATAACAATACGTTTAAGTATTACTGATTATATAGAAGATATAGGAGGTATAAGGAACAAAGTCACAGCCATAGAACAGTGAGATTTATAATTCCTATTGAAAAAATTTTTTTTTATTTTATTTTATGGAAGTAGCAGACGAGCATGCAGTCCACCTGATGGTAAGTGGCTACTGCCACCCATAGATATTTGTAATCGACCCCTGATAAAATTACATTGCTATCTCAGGTCGAC
>DWQT01001586.1:0-16281 GCA_018244895.1 Myscelus amystis hages
ACTTAGTCCTCAGGGGTAGAGGCGCATCTGTGGTCGGCCTGAGATAGGAATCTAATCTTATCTGGGGTCGATTACAAGTGTCCATGGGCGGCAGTAGCCACTTACCATCAGGTAGACTGCATGCTCGTCATCTACTTCCATATAATAATAAAAAAAAAAACCTGTGTTTGTATTATGTATTGTATTGTGAATGTTACACAACTGTTCACTGGCTAAAGAACATTCGATAAACGATCATCAATATAAAGGCCCTTCAAAAGACCCTTACTTACGGCAGCTCCCGCTCTTTGTCTATCAACTATCTCTAAGATTTTTTTGTCCTCGACAGTTTCCCTTTGTACTGAAACAATAAAGTTTGCGATTCGCGAACTTTTATTTCGCGGTTTTACGAGAATTCTCTTTATTGTGTTAGATTTTGTTTTATGTTTGACATTTGATTTGATACGTGAAAAGATAACTTTGCCGTCTTTCAACTTTGACGCGATGTCTAGACCAATATAATTTAATGGGTTGACGACTATTTACTGTGTAAGCTTATGAAAACCTATTTTAACTCATGTATTGTTATCTGTACCGCTTTTATTTCTGAAATGAGCGTTGTTTATTGTCATTATTTACTTTAAGGTTCTTTGTGATAGCTTTTCATCAATGTGTAGTGTAAGTAAACTTAAATGCCATTTCGATCTTTCGTTTCTAAGTTTCACATCAAACGAAAATTCATATATATTTTGTGAAAGTAGTGTTTTGACTATATGTATTTCACACACAAGAAGGTTTTTATTATATATGTGATGACACCTTCATTAATTTATTCTAATAGATGTGAAACGTCGCTGTTATTTTATGTTCTGGCAAAAATGTTAGGCAATTTTTGTCATATAAACTAGATCTTTACCTTAGACTTCATATTGCCATGATTAAATTTAGTTTCGTTTGTGTCTGGGAATTTTGATTAAAAATACGTTAGTTAAAATGTACGCAGACATTATTTAGAATGGTAATTTTAATATCAAATTGAATGAAGGCTAGTTTTAGATAGTCTATTTTTGATACACGAGTAAGTACATACTCGTATTATGACTACTGTAAGGATAATATTATATGAAAGATAAAAAAATAAAATTTATGGTCGGGGTTTCTGTCTATCTCTATGGAAAATAGGTGTGATGTGCATAAATTTGCGTAAAATTGCGTAAAAATTTGCATAAATCACATTTAATTCCGATGATGACTTATCTCTCCGTTACATTCGATGTTGATAAAAATTATGACGTTAAATACAAATCGTAAACTTACCTCGTTTTCATCGTAGATGTCTCTGGCCTGGCTGTTGAAACTAGGCGATGCCTTGGTGCTTGTAGTGCCTGGGTTGCCGTAGAGAGCGTCGCGGACTTTGTCGATTTTGCCTGTTTCGAATTTTGAACATTATTTAATTTTATTGACTGTAATTAATTTTCAATTTATTTAGTTGATGAAATTTAATTTCAGTTATTTAATTTTATTCCAATTTACATTTAGGTTACTTACAACTATCTGTTTTTAATTGATTTATTTATTTAATTTAATAATAAGTTTATGTTTAATTGTTGCAATAATAGTAAGTATGTAAGCTTTCTGATATCTAACGTAAAATCGTGGTATATAAGTCGACAGGATACCACTATCAATATAAATCCTGTCAAATTACCAATTATTACTTTCAGAATAACAAAACCCGTCCTCGTGCCAGCGTCTCGACAAAGTTCAGTGTGAGACCGCATATTATAATACACATAAAGTTCCCTGCGCACTTTCCCAATTCGGTACCCATGACTCGATATTGCGGTTATCGATTGAGGGACTCATATTGATTCCGATACGTTTGCTTCGACTTGAGCGCTACTTAATATGTTACCGTCTGTCGGGGGCTTTATTACAAGTTATTACTGATACTACATATTACAAATTAAGTCTTTCTTAAGAAACGAAACTCTTTCTTAAGTTACGAGTGTCGTACCATAATTTATACAAATTTAAATAAAATTGAAATGTCTGTCTGTGTGTTCTTTATATAATACTAAAAAACAACAGTTTTTCTAAATTTTGTCTGTTTTTCTGTTTATGTTTGTCCGTATATCCCTACCACAGAGTTTGAAGGAAGGCAGTACTTTGAAGAAGTCTCCTCTCATTGTGAGAGGTATTTAGGCCATAGTCTACCACGCTGGCCAAATGCGCATTGGTAGACTCCACAGACATATACATATATTGAATACAACTTCATACGTGTACGTACCTTTCTGTTTGCTCTTATAGGTCTTCCGCTGATCCCCTGGACGTTGCTCGTGAGACTGGTCGTCTGACCGACCGCCGATTATAGCTCGATACCGGCCGTCTGCTCTACTGTTCAATGTTTCATGAAGCATAATTTAATCAATAATCCGTTCATTTTGCTATTGGTTGTTGCTTAATTAATTTATCAGCGATTGCAACATTGCGAATATGTTAGGAGATTATTATTCATATTGAAAATATGTATAAATAAGTTTTTAAACAAATTGTGATTGATGATGACATCTTGTATGTATATATAAAAATTGTGGTAATATTAAAGATTGTATATAACCGTGTACAGTGAATATTAAAAAGTATCAAAACAGAAAACAAAACAAAGAACTATCAAAACAAAAACATTCAAAACAAAAAACAAAATAAAAAGTAATCAAATTAAAAAGAAAGACGTATCTCACCTATCAGCCAGCGGCGATGACGGTTCATCCAAGGCTTTGTGCCGCTCGATCTCCTCGCTCGAAGGGAATTCCCCGGGTCTCGGTTTGACCAGCAGCGTCAGGTTGGCGCTGGAGCGGCCGGCGACGCACGTGTACACCCCGTGGTCTCGCAGGGACAGGGACGTTATGCGAAGAGCACCCTGATTAGCGAAGATCTTAATATATTTAAATTACTAGCTAACCCAGCAAATGTTGCTTTGCTATATACATTATTTTTGACTAACTTTCACCGTTTACTTAGCGCACGCAAGGAAAGTTCTAAACGTAAACTATGCATTTGATCGTGTAATGATCTTTAGCAAAGTTCTTGTGCATGTGCTGACGAAGGTTTCTGAGTTGGTACGACCAATTGTCGGCAGATGGCGCCATTATCATTCCAATGTATTTCATATATTGCCGTGACGGTTCATGATGATTTGAATTGAATCGAAAACGGCGAACGAATCATCTTAAGCTTATTCCTATCTGACTGTGTTAATGGTGTTATCTCTGGATAACGTATACTTGCAATGGTTACTTTATATTAAAAGGCGATGTTTGTCGGTTTGCAAACTTTCTTACCATAAAAAAGAAAATATTTATCATCGAAACTATGTTGTATTTATTACGATAAATGAAATTATTGTGCTTCATGTTCGTTACATAGCTGTCTGGTTGTAGTTTACAATGCAGTCTCATTTAGTTAAATTTTTTACACAAACTCAGATGCTCGAGTTCAGAGACAATATACAGATTCAACTCGTTAGCGTAATCCAGTAGCGAGATGAAATATAGTAATTTAGTTTGACTTGTACAGCGCTACAGTCGAGTCTGTTCCGAAAGGTTTTTGCTAAGTTGTTTGCGAGATTCCAAGAACAACTGCGACTTGCTAAAGCCGAATGTCAGTAGAACAAACGTAATTGTTAGAAGCGTTTTTAGGACTGTTCAGACTTTAGACAATTTAGCTTTGGGATACAACTAGATGTTATTTCTTACATTGTTAAAATTAGTACATTAATTTACGGAGACACTTGAGCCAAGCTTTACGCGAAACGT
The DNA here is from genome assembly GCA_018244895.1 of Myscelus amystis hages. Lineage (NCBI taxonomy): Eukaryota > Metazoa > Arthropoda > Insecta > Lepidoptera > Hesperiidae > Myscelus > Myscelus amystis. Next base: position 3,801 of record DWQT01001586.1, read on the forward strand.
AATTTTTTGAATGAAGTTACACAAATTGGTATTGGATTCACGTAGTTTTTTTGATCGCATGTGAGGGGTATTGCTATAGATATTCTATTATGAATTTATTAAATTATTGATTTCTTTGTTTTATCCATGTAAGATTATTTATTTTATACAGAACTTTTGATATATCTGATTTTTGAGTAATTCAATGTAACTTCGGTTTGAAATAAAACCCGCATAAATTATGATTTGTGTTTCTGATTGCAGTCAAAATATCGGCACTTTCGTGCCATACATAAATTGGTTTAACGAGATTACAGTATGCAGGTTTTAATATACAGGAACACTGACCCAAATTGCAAATTGTTGTTAATAAATAAATTGCTGACTATTGTGACAAAAATATTAATCTGTTCCATGCAACGAAGTGATAAGATTTTAGTGATGAAATTTTATTTTATCATTATATTACAAATAAAATAAATAAATTTATTAATAGCGCATAACAAAAGTTGATACATTTTAAGTAGAATTAAGAAACTGTATCAAAGTATTGCATTAAAATTATAGTCCTTGCGATAAGACTCTATTAATACATAATAGAAAATTTTAAGTGTATGCTCATGAGAACGTCGCGAATGGACATTAGATTTGCGTTTTTAAAAATATGAACCGATTAGATTTGGTTATAAATATAATAAATAGGTTGTAATATGTCTTTGAGGATTTTAAAATGTATATTATGAGTCTAAGAATAAACTCTATATTTATTGACATATTTTACTAATAACACATGTCCATTTAACCGTAAATAGATCTTACCTTTTTGGAAATCTTGTATTTTTTTGATTTTGTGATAATTTGATTATCTTTCGCCCATTGTATCTTCGTCCTGTTGTATCCTTTTACTGGACATTTTATTTTCACTTGTGTGCCGTAAAATATCGTTGCTGACCCGCCCACCTTCACTGTCACCTATTGAATTTAATTTAGTGTTTAGTTCAGTAGTACCATTAGTGTGTACGCAATTATTAATCGTTATTTTATAAGACAATATCATGTAGAACGTTAAAGGTATTTTTACTGAGTCACTGGTTAAGTACAGCTATTATACTTATTTAATTATATTGACGAAAACAATTTCGTCTCATTTCTTTAAGATTTTTAAGTAAAATTCGTGTTGATTACAAAAAGATATCAAGTGGAGAATCAATATTATCTATATTCAATCTTTCTTATATTACCGTTTTCTTTTTTATCGTTCCATTTATCATTATCTACATTCAATGTATGTTATCTTACCTTTTTCTTTTTTGGATCGTGTTGTATGTAAGAGGAATTAGCGAGAGATATTTCTGGAGACGACGTATCGAGGAGACACGGGCGACTGTTGCATGATTTAGTGGAGGCCGGCCGCGGCGAGTTGCAAAGCGCCGCGGGTCGTTCCACTACATGTGATTGTGCCATTATCTGTTTACACTCCACCTAAATACGGATTAAATTCGTTAGAGTAAAGAATAAAATCATTTAAAGCACTTTTGCTTTAGTTTAGTTTGGTTGAGATATATGACGGGAACAATGTTTTTCCCACGTCGGTGATGAACGAGCATTTTGATACAAAAAAGACCGTTTCTTTTTAAAAGTAAAATGCATTGGATCATTTGTCGTTCAAGGAAGTGTATGTTCTTTGTCAAAAAGATGTAAAAATGGAACGATAGATTGAAATTTGTTAGCTTTATTTCATATCGCCTTATTACTGGTGCGGCTTTAATTTTTATTTATTAATTTATTGGATCACCAACATAAAAAGCAGCTATACAGCTAGAATTTAATTAAGCTTGCTAATTTACTGCTCTTAAAGTTATAGGAAACCGCATTATGCATATAGATGTATAAAATTTAAAAAATGATTTAAAAGTGTTATCTTTTTCTCATCAACCTTAATTTCTATCAACTCCAATCTTATCTTTACCTCTCTCTGTTTCATGCCGCCACCGCACGTTTTGGAGCATTTCGACCAATCGCCGGTGTGCCATCTGACGGGGCAGTCGAGCACGTTGCAGTACTGGCGGTCGGGGGGCGGCGGCTGGGGGCACATGCTGTTCGGTACCACCACTGTGTTGGTACCTCCTCGTGTCACCTGCGTTAAAAGACATCTGTGAAGTCTATATAGGTCAGACATTTGTTGATACGAGAGTCAAGAGTCTCCAAAACTGTCGTATGTACGAAGAGAGTGATGAATGTGGATGAAGCACGACAGGTTTGTGAGGACAGAGATATTTGGCACTCGGTGCGCCCTGACTGCCCCGTTAGGGACCTGGCGTGATGGTTATGTATGTATATATATGTATGAAGTCTATAAGTACACATTGGTATATCATGATTACTTGTTATATTTTTATCGCTTTATCTATCTATATTGTTATCAATCAATCGAAATTTGATAAGCATCTTACTTTTTAAATGATGATAATTTGTTTTGCTTTCATTTAGGACGTAGAAATAGGGTCAAACAGAAAACCATTGTAGCATTTGATTAGCGTTACTGTTAGTCAAATGAATATTAAACTGTTATTCATTTACTCGTAGTTGAATAATCCTTCTATCTCTATTTGGTCTTTTGTCACTCTGCACTTACCACCTTTAAATTCATGAATAAGACATTTCAGAGACGTGTTTACCTCATGAATGCAAGTAACTTCGCGTGTTTGAATACCAATACCACAAGACTTGGTGCATTGAGAGAATTCCGTGTAGTTCCATCTGAAACAGAAAATGTTTTTCGACAATTAATATATTGTTGTTGGGTACTTTGGCTAGCTACCGTATGTTTTAAGTAGACCTTTCTTTGGACGAAGCTATTTGCCTCGTCTTTTCTAATTCGAATGGCAAAAAATGCAACACCTTTTGTTTAAATATTATACACCCTAAATTATTAATCTTTTGAGGACCATCCATGAAACAACTCATTTATTTCACTAGTAATTTTAGGTTATCATAATTCATAAATTTCCTGAGTCGTTTTTAGTGACACAAATATCCATAAACGTATCGAATATTTTGGTGTTATGCTATCATTAATATAACGATATCTGCTGCATTTTGGGGTTATGCTGTCATCAATGTAATGATTTTATCTATATGTTTGAGTTATGCCGTCATTTATATTGATTACAATAACTTTATGAGGTGTGGTGTGAGGTGTGTCATTTTTTTTTGGGTATTTTTGAGTCATCCTTTCCGATGTACATATTGTGACTAAGCTACATTAATGTCAGTTTCAAAATCTATAAGTTCAACAAAGTTGCTTCAATAAAGACATGTCTAGTTTGATAGAGACTTAGTTGGTCTTCTACGTATGTCTTCGCTGACTGCAATCGATTATATCAAACTAACTTAAATTGAATTTCGACTTACGTGTTCTAAGTTAGACCTCCCGATAACTATATTATTCTCGCCGCTTTGCTAGTTCATTTTACGAATATATTCGCTAGTTCTACAGTGAAGTACTAATTGGAGTAATTCGACTGGCCTCTTGGTCCAGTGGTTAGAGGCCATGCCTACTAAATGTCTTAGGTAGATTCCCGGACAATTATTTTGAGATTAGTTGATATTTTTTCTCATTTATTCTTTTGGTCAGATTTATTTTGCTATACGTGATATTGCTATTACGCTCAAAACCGCATTTACATTTAATTAAAACGTGATTTCCCGTGAAAATTAGGTATTTTTTCAAAAAATATCCAGCCTACATCACTCTCCAGTGCTTTAAGTATCTACATACCAAAAATCACATCGATCCGATTTGAAGTTAAAGAAGGATAAAGCAACAAACATACTTTCGCATTAGTAATATTAGTATGGCGTATGGGTTCTTTACATAGTATAAAACAAAGTCGCTTTCGCTTCCTGTTTCTATGTATGCGTAGATCTTTAAAACTACGCGACGGATTTTTGTAATAGATAGAGTGATTCAAGAGGAAGCTTTACATGTATAACTAGCTTTTATCCGCGGCTACGCACGCGTTGCAATTCAGAATCTTAATGGCAATAAGTAAAAATGAAGTATATGAATTTAGATATTCCAAACACAGCAGAAAATTTTCAAGGTATAGAGAAAGGGGAAAAGGGGAAAAGTCTTGGGCAAAGCTAGTATTCAATAATCCTGACACGTTTGCCGCAATGATGCCATCACGTGCGGCGTTTAGCGGCGACTGACCACGCGCCTTTGGGACTCGTTCTATGTAACATACTGTTATGACCGCCATGTTTATAGGCCTCGGTAAAACGTGGTGCTATATGCTCTTTGTGCCTCGCGGTCATCAAGGTTTATGCTCACTGTGGTTTTGCGAATTTTAAAATCAACTTTTTAAATTCACAATGTTTTGACTGTACAGTTTAGAAATGATGTGCATAATTTATTTGGTAACACGTTTTTCTTCAACTTGACTTCAAATAACTCTCTTAATGGTTTTCCGCGAATTTAAAGCATTTTTGACATCCAATTTCAGACGTAAATTTATGTAAGGATCATTATTATTATTTAAATATACTATTAATTGATGATTTTTCGTCCCCGTACTTATTATATTATGCATTCATATTTTACGTTTTTTCGTACCAACTTCAAGGCCCTCACCATAATCTATAGTTGACTTTAAAAGAAAGCCGCTAGGTAAAAGAAATATAGCGAAAGCCTTCCGTAATGAATTACCATACGTAATTTACGCAGCGAGATGTAACGTAATTTTAAAGCGTCCGGAAAATGCCCGGATTCTCTTCCTGCGTTTACATGGGTCGCGTAAGGTTGCGTTGGTACGTTCCGTTTAACGAATACGTATCCACCTATTTCTGCCTTATAACAGCAGTGTTAAGCGCTGCTGCGTTCTGGTTCGAAGGGTGTGGTAAGGGAGATATACTGTTTCGAGGCATTCCAACTTAGTCATCAGGGGTAGCGGCGCATCTGTGGTCGACCTGAGATAGGAATCTAATCTTATCCGGGGTTGATTACAAATGTCCATGGGCGGCAGTAGCCATTTACCATCAGGCGGACTGCATGCTCGTCTGCTACTTCAATATTATTAAAAAGAAATGTATTTCTATAAATAAAACCTTGATTCCCATTGTATGCATAGCATTGAGCGGCTCCCTACTAAACTTAGTGTGAAGACGAAGAGAAACCTACAACATCAACCATCCACCTCTAGAGAGGGATGTCTTTGAAAGACTGCATTCTGTATAAATATAACGATACATATTTTATGAAATTTGATCAATATAAAGTTGATTTGATTAACAATTTTCAATTACTTTTCCGTTCCGCTTGATATTGAAGCGAATAATTTTAATTTATTTCTCAAAATAATCTCACACACACTCATACAATCGTAAATAAGCGAGCAATAAGTTATTGAAGTGTCTCGCGAATCGATTACAAATGCACACGTTGTGTCCATATGAAACGAAAAACATGTATTTAATCGCCTCGTCTCACTCTGGCAATCGTCGTCAGACGGGCCCTGCGTCCGCTGCGGCATTGGTTCGTGTAAACAATTAAAAACGCTTGATAAAATGCAGTTATTTTGAAATCGCAGAGAGATACTTCAATGTTCTTTATATACACACATACATATCCATCACGCCAGGTTCCTAACGGAATAGGCAGAAAGCATTGAGTGCCAAATAGCTTATATTTTCTTTGTATATATAGATAAGTTGCTTGTAAGACTTCCATGCCAGTGCCGTAAATGGCCACCGTACGGAGCGAGGTGAGTGAGGCTGTCTCGCGGGGACGCTCGCACTGTTCGAAACTTGTGATCAGTGCTCGTTTTATCTAATACTAGTTTCTGCTCGCGGCTTCGCCCGCGCTTAATTCGGAGTAAAACAATTCCCCTGTCCCTATACCCTGAAAATTTCTTGATATCTTTGGAATATCTAAATACGTATATTACATTTTTACTTATTGCCATTAAGAAATTCTAAATTGCCTGTATTGCAACGCGTGAGAAGCCGCTGGCAAAATCTAAGTAGTTATAAATATAATCCTTCCCCTTGAATCACTCTGTCTATTTAAAAAAACCGTATCAAAATCCGTTGCGAAGTTTACAAGATCTAAGTATACATAGGGACATACAGCGGAAAGCGAATTTGTTTTATACTACGTAGTGATTTTTCTTTGTCAATGAGATTTTACATCGATCTCCCTTTTCCCTGTACATTAAGTACTCCGTTATTTGGAACGACAAGCCTGTCTGTAGCTTGTAGTGCATTGTTACGCAGTGAATGTTTCAAAAACGTTGTAACGAGCATTTCTTTGTTTGTAACTAAAGTGCTAAGCACAAGTTTTAATAGTTCTCGATCTCAAAATTGGCGCATTATGCGTAGTTTTTTTGGCGGTGACGTGAAAAAGTCATTCTCAATGTGTATGATGAATAAAAATATTTACGTGATTGATACCAGAGTGAGCGCGGCCCTTCGAGACTAATCTGAACGGATGTGTCCATAGAGTGTAAGATCACTTGTTCTCCTATCTTTGATACACCGCTCTCTTTATCGATAGATAAACGAACATACTTACAAACATTTCGTTTCAGTCGTTAGACACTTCACCGTTTCCGTCAAGAAAAATATCGCCAGCAAATGTCTCATCAGTAGCGAATTTTAACCATTTTCAATACGTACAATAGATGCAGAATTAATTTTTTAAAACATAAAATACGCATTTAACACGGCTGCCTGATCGGTCGAGAGCCATGCTAAAGAAATTCGGACTTATGTGACAGCAGCTAAAGAAATTGCTGGAAGCAAAGTCGGAACAGAGCTCTTCGGTTTACCGATGGATCGGTCGTTTGTCTTTGCCGTGCCTTTTTAAAAATAAAATAATTCATATATCCACAGATAAAACAAAACGTTGTGACAGTGTTGTGTAATGCGAAGGTGATTCGATGTGTGCATGCGCGCCGCCGCCGCGGCGGAGGAAGGAAGCGAGAAAGTGGGACACGCGTTATCTAGTTAGTGGACACTGCACCCATTGCATACACTTAGCCGGTGCAAGTACACACACACACACACACACACACACACACACACACGCACACACACGCACACACACGCACACGCACATAGTTTGTGTAATGGGCCATTTAGTCTGTTGACGAACTTTTACAATTGGTCAATTTTCCCCAAGTTAATGGGAGCGTTAACAAATGAAAATCCCTTAACATACTGCATACGTTTAGACAGTTGGATATAGAGTTTTATTTCAACCTCTAGTCTATATCTATTTTGGTAGTGTAAATCGCCTCAGATAAACGCGCGATATTATGTTTTGTGAGACAACGGTACAAATTAAGAATGCCTTATCACCCAACATGCGTGTATTTGCTTATAACAAAAGAATACTATTGATTAATAGAATAAGAATTTATGTCCAATCATGCGACGCATGCATCGGATAACGTCTACATAGGTATATGATAATCGATGGAATATTCACGATTTTGTAACATATTTTTATCTATCAAATTGGTGATTATCAATTTTTGAAATAAGAATCTTTTTTCGCTATTGTACAGAAGGTTCCCAATGAGGTACTTAAACAGCAACTTCCGAATGCCAGATATCCTTGATGCGCTTCTTTCTTCATCACTCTCTTCATACATACACGCCGGTTACGAAGACTTCCGACTCCCCGTTACGTAGCGTCCGACTTGTATGGCGAATCTTAATTAGTTTTGGCATTCTCCACCAGCCAGCGATTGGTCGCGAACCGTTCTAATGCGGAGCGTAGTAATGTCGTAAAATAAACTGCACACGACTAGAAAAACCCTATTTACTCTTGTTTTAAAGATCGTGTAAATCTTTATTTTTGCCCCTAAATTGAAATGAGAAGATAAAGATTACTGCTTCATACCTCCATAATATTTTACTGCATGTATAAGGTATGTATTGTTGTCGCCATCTGAACTTGATAGAACTTATTTCCTTAATGATAATTGAGACAAACAAAAAATCAGATTAACAGTAGTGAAGTGCTAATAACGATTGCAATGCAAAAATCATTAAAATCACACAGTTTCAAAAACGAAAATTCGTTACAAAAATTATTCCAACGGATAGTCTCGTTCGGCCATAAATTGTAAATCTGTTTACGAAAAGGTTGTATCGCACATGTGCGCGAAAATAGATCATAACGCTTTTAGGTCATCGATTGGATCACGATTCGATTTAGAGACGTGGATCGGGTAGAGAGAAAAAAAACGCAGCGGCGAACGAAACCGTAGGCGGTCGTCTGAGGCGAGCGCGTCAGCCTTCGGCCTCGGGGCGCGCGCGCATCCCCGCGGCCGCCGCCGACCGTTCAGTTCAAACTCTACCGCCGCGTCCGGCACACGCGGCTGCAGCGCCGCACGCTACCCACCCATCACCGACACCAGTGACTGTGACCGTGACATTTGTACCAGTGTGACCCAAAAACATCGGCACCATGGTGGCCGGCGGCAAACAGGTACATACCACACGTTACGTAATCGCTCGTTCAAAGGACGACCGTCGCTCGCCGGTGGCGTGCACGAGCGCCGAACGACTGATTATGCGGCGTTTGTTCGATCGCCCCTACATCTATTTGCAATATCAACTGCTATTCCATTTACAATGTATTCTAATATCACAACCCTTCTTCAATTTTCAATCCGTTCCACAAACGTCCATGACTAGAACACTCCTAGTCGCCGTGTACCGTAATGGAGCGTCATTATGTAATTCGCCTCCAATTATTACATTAATTCCGTTCAAATTAACCTAGCAACAGAGCTCCAGGGCGAGTGTTACCGTGAGCCGAATATATTAGCTCGCGATGTATGCTCAATTCATAAGTTGCGGTGATGTCATCGGAGCGTAAACCGAAGATTCAAGACGGGGTCGGTTATAGTTTTATTATTTATTTTGCCGCCGCGAACGGTTTTAACCGTCTTTTTATCCACTATCCCTGTCCTCCGCGGGCGGATCGAGCGAGACGGGAACGATTTCCTGTTTCGCTAAATGCGCCCTCGCTCTCGATTTCGTTGGAATAAAATCGTTGGTCGTCGGAACGAACGCGACTCGTGATGGCGAATTATAATATGGCGTTTCATTGTTGTTATCGCAGCAGCCTCTTTTATGGCTATAATAACCATGTTATTACATTCGCACTGTCGTGTGTGCGTCGACATTGAAATTTGTGACGTCACGTTTCGTACAAGTAAGCTCTGTGAATCATTATAATGAAAATTATCTAATCCGCGGGTAGCTACGACTATTGTACTTGCCTCCTTTATCTGAAAAGATGTCGTGGCGATAGCGAGCATTCTTACCGATTAGCTCGTGTGATTACATGAAACTAATTCCAAGTCATAGGCAAGTTGGATATCCTTGAAATTATGAATAATATAATGTTCATAAATCTCGTGTAACGAATCGAGCGTTGGCAGCACAATTAAGTACACCGCACTTTACTCCGCCCGGTGAATCTTCAAGGCTTTTCCTTATCCGTCCACAAGTATGTTTAATGCCTATAAAAAGTAAAAAAAAGTACTAATCATACATGTTATATGACGCTGTTCTGAATAGTTTCCATATATATTTTTTTCTATTTCATTGCTGCTGCAGCAAGTGTGAATCATACTTCACTCGCAGAGATACAGCGAATCCAACTTGTCTGTTGGATTTACTTACAGTAGCTTTGGTTAAGGCATCCGATCCGGCGTTACATTTGTTACCTCACGTTACTTTTGGTTCCATGCCCTCTGAAGTCTGGGAAGCCCTTGAAGAATTGGGAAGTTTTGGACATACTAAGTATTCGCGCACTTGCTACAGTGCGGTCAGCCTACCTCCTCTGTACAAAACATTCCTAAATCCGATTAGGTCTTCATCGACTCTTCCTTTGAATGGAAACACTTCGACACCATCATCGATAGTTAGTTGGATAGCAAGTGTTGCATCCGCGTCACTCATTCATTACGTTATCGGTGTACTTGAAATTAATTTGACGGTCGACATGCACGCTGGCCATGTGGAGCTGTTTCACTCCGTTTCACCGGTCGCGATTTCTATACTCTCTAACGTTTCTCACTCACTAAACCACTGACGACGCTAGACATGCGAAGGGACCGCTCTAAACAATTCCGTATCATTCATTTTCTATACGTTCTTTCATATTCGCCACCCCAAAACATCTAGCTCACCGCTACATACTGGTGTTGTTATCTAATATAAGAGAGAAGAAATTTATTAGCATAGCATTATGCTCTTCTAATTTGCAATCATACGGTCGTGTGTGAAGTTGAATGTACCAAGATGTGGTTTTATTGTTATTAGTGACTTTCGAAAACCAAATTCGTTTTGTCCAAACGCCAACGTCACTTTATCGGGATTTAGATGAGAATGAATTCTCTGCCATCCCTATATCGGACACATTTACAACGATTATGTAATCTACACCGAACGATATTGATCATGAACTTGACGTTACGCTTTATTATTATTATCGCTATCGATTTTATCGCGTCCTAAAAATGCGGCCTTATTTTTTTTTGTTCACTTTCTCTTCAATCCGTTTGTTTTTATGCTGCACTTTATCGTTTTACTTAATTGTTATCTGAGTTACATTGTTTTTTGTGTGTTTGAACACCTAATCGATGAGTTTCAATCGGAAAATTTGCCCCTTTTTTGACGTATTTAAAATTGGTCCTTGGAGCCGGTACAGAATTGTACCCGTAATATTCGGAAATCCTGTCACTACCAACCTTTATACATTGTGAATAGGAATAATATGAATAAGAACTCTAATACGAAAGGTGCTTATACATCACGTGGATTGGACACCTGCCGAATCACACCTGTTCGCAACCCCCCCCTTCAACCCTGGCTACCTCAATATATGGCGGGGTGTCGGCCAAATGCTTTCAGTTTCCTTTTCCCTTTGTGTTGGACATTTCTAAGAAGCACTACTGTATTTTGTTGACTGTTGGTAAATAATCATGTTCTTAGAACCGTAATTTTGTTAACTGATATATATGAATAGATTCTTCTTTACGAGTGTTGTTCGATAATCACAATTCATTGAACTTTATCACTAAAATAGTCTGGATGATTCTTAAGATTTTTTTTGCTGAAGCTCGGTTGCTTCAGATAAATGACGGAAAAAGCGTTCAGACCTTGCGCTGTGGTAATAAAAATTTTTACAATCATTATTTGGCTATCGTGGTAGACTACTACTTGAAACCATATCGCTATTGGAGAAGATTGGTGTTCAAAAAAAGGACAATATAATTCCGTGTACAGACGTATAAAAAACCGATTGACCTAGATAACCGTCCCCAATACCGATGGTAGTAGCCACGAACGGGATTAAGAAACGAGGAGCGCTTGTTAAATCACACTATTGTAACAGATCAACGTACACTAATCTAATTATTAACGATCGGCCGTGCCAGTTCGATGGGAATTACTCGCTCGAGTGATATAACATCGCGACCTCTTTCCATGAATACACGCATGCTATTAAGAATACCATCGAGAAATATTCAATTCTCAAGTCGACAGTCAAACAAACTCGGATATTTGAAGTAACAGTACGATGCAAACCTTCAATTTTTTTCATTGTCACCGAGGCCCATGAATACGAAATGAGATGATGTAATTGAGGAAACAATAATGAATTGACAGAAACCGTTGAAAACAAAAAGCAACGAAAAGATTTAGTGTAATGGAAACGGAGATTGATTTGTCCGATAATATAAAACTGAGTATTTATGACACAAATATATTTTCATAATTAGGAATATTTTTTCACACTCGTACGCTTATAATTACAGTGTTCGCCTTGAATGCTGTACAACTGGCAGTAATAGAGATACTTCCCGTTGGGGCAAAAAGTGCTTCGCGGACGGCGACTAGCGTTGCTTCGTACACATTTCATTTAACATTATCCCTTTTTTCTGGTTAATAGTAAATTACTAATCGGCCGTTAAGAATCCAATCCCTGTCTTCTTTGTCTCGCCCAGCGTCAATTTCGTGCCGAAAATGTCAGAATGGTCTTCTGCTTCACCCCTCACGCGATTCCCAAGGCGCATCATTTTTCGCTCGTCATTAAGTTACGTCACCCGTGAAAAATCGTGAAGGCCCCGAGCTCCGCTGATAATAAATTTGACATAATCATTATCCATCACGACATTGAGTATCCGTTAGTGAAATTATTACTCGACGTCACCAAGCAAGTACTAAGCACGGAATCTTCAGCGAAGTTCGAATATTTGTCTTTAACAAATGTTTTTTAATTCCAGCATTCAAAATTATATTATCTATGTCACCAGTAATAGCTTCATGAACGTATTTAAACGTTTGTAATTTTTTGGCGATATTAAAGTCATATATCTTCGTTTTAAAAAAAACATATAAAATTGTATACCGATAGCAATAAGAAACAACATACTCGTACGTACAATCAAACCAATATTGTCTAAAAAATATC